>JAEANM010009108.1:0-16564 GCA_017656035.1 Myanophis thanlyinensis
TGTGTGTGTGTGTGTGTGTATGTGTGTGTAGGTCTAGGTGTGTTCAGGTCTTTTCCCATGTAAGTTTGAGAGTATCCTGGTGATGTTTCGGCGAGGTCCCACTTGCCATCCTCAGGCTGGTGCTTTCTGCTTCGTGCCAGAGTGAGCACAGTGTGATTGGAGCTGCTGTCTCTCTATAAATACTGGTGGGGTGGCTTGGTGTGCTGGGCTGGCCATACACACACACACACACACAGACACACACACACAGACACACACACGTAGAAATGTGTGTCTAGCCCCGATATTTCCTTCGGTTAGGGATTTGTTTATAAGTCTAGAGATGTATTCTATGTTTGAATGCATTCTGTTTCTGTGCTTTGTATGACTGTACTGATGGAGGATCATTCAATTTCACTGTACACATGTTGTGTATTGACAGTAAAGATTTGCATTGAATATTAGAAAATGAAGTATTGGGGAGGGCCTCAGCAAGGAGTGTTAAAAGTTCTGCCATCTTAAAAGTCAGCCTTACCATGAAGACCAGACAAGAAACATGACCAGGTGAACTAAATCTACTTTATTAGAACCTTGCAAGTCTGAAAGAACAATTTTTCTGCTGTCTTCTTTACAGCCCAAGAAATTAGGGTGTGTCTCTTCTGAGCTGCCTGCCCTTGCCACTATCCAACTATGGGGTATGCTGCCTCTTATCTAATTGTCCCCTAAGAAGTGCTTCTGGACCTATTTTTCCCATATACCACTACAAATGTATGTGTTAAGAATATTTTTGACGTATCTATGGAAACATTGTAAGAATCATTGGAATTGGCAAGATATATTTTCCTGTGCAGATTCCTATCCATCTTTTAGTTGAGGGTGTGTAAGGCATGGAATCTACAGGCTGCTGATAGGTTTTTGTGGATTGAGTCACTCATTTGTAGTTGGACAAGTGAGGAGATTCAGGCAACGTGATCTAGGATTCTTTAGAACTTAAGAGATGGAGGAAACAGATTGGAAGTTCTGTGCTACAAGTTCCACCACTTGCAATGTGGTCTCAACTAGTTTCCTTCAGTTAGCCAGGAAGGATAAGTGCGGCTTGATTGGGAAGTGTTTAATGTCTTTTTGAGAGTGGGTAAAATGATGCCTTCCTTGATAGATGCCTGATGTACCTTCTGTTGAAGAACAAAATATCTTGATCTAGCCATGTTCTATCAAGTTTTTTTTATAGGGAAAGTTGTTCAGAAGGTTCTGGTTCTGATCTGTTTTATTTGAGGGTGCGGAATATATTTTTGGGGTAATGCGATGGTTTGATCATTGATGTTTTTATTTTGTAAATTACCCAAAATCCATAGAAGTGGGTTGGGAAAATATTTTGTAAAATATAAAATAAGTAGCTGGAGAAAGAGTAATCCTGCTATTTTAACATATAATAAATTTGGTATTTTGTTGGGTGATGCCAGATTCCTTGTTTCCTTAATTAAGCTATTATTTAAGAAATCAAAATCTGATAAGGCAGAGAGTCTGTTAGGCAGAATTAGAGTTGTCTTATGGTGTATTATTCCTATGTGTAATGTGTTGTTTATCTTTGTCCTGAAGACTTGAAATGCGGCCAAGAGAGATTATCTTAGATCACAACAGCCTATTGCCCATTTAGTCCAGTCGCATTTTCCCTCAGAGCAGCAACTCTCTGAGATTTCACATCAAGGAGGTTCTTTCTGTTCATTTTTACCAGTTGAGGATGTCAGGTTCAGTGTAGATTCAGCATACTTAACTTCTAGAGAAGAAAGCCTGAGAAGTTACAGAAAAAGATAAGAACCATCATAGAAATAAGCAGGGGGAGGGGGGGTGGAAATCCCAAGATTTCAAACAGGAGAAGGTCCAAGTGACTTTTAAACAAAGTTGCATTATCAGCCAAGAGAAGATAGAAAGTGGAAGTGGAGCTACTGAACAAAGGCTTCCAATGCCAAGCAAAGAAAAATCCAATGACCACAAGTAGAAAAAGTAATGAGAAAATGAAAACAAAGCATGTTCTTTGGGCAATCAAAGAACCATAACAACACTGAGAGCTAATGTAGGGAACCCAAAGAGAATTCATGGACAAAACTGAATATAGTGAGTAAGGTTGAAGAAAGATGGAAGGGAGATATTTAATTCTTTACAAACAAGATTACAGCAATATTTACAGAAAGAGGATATATTCAGGAACCAGTTCTACAGAAAGTGAGGTGTAAGAGATGGTGGACAAGTTGTCCTACAGGAAAGCACCAAGCAGATGAACTTCCAATGATGGAAGGCTGCAAGAAAAGAGGACCTTAAAGAGCCAGCAGTTCTGCTAATATAGCTTAAAGTTAGGGAAAAGATCAAAGTGCATTTAGCCAAAGAAAAGAGAAGCAAAAGAGCATGGAATTTGCTGGGCATTGCCCTAAAACTTTATTTAAAATCTTACAAAGAATAAAGCCACACATTGGAGAAAGTAATGTCAAATAAACAGGCAACTTTCAGTAAAGGCAAAGGAACAGATAGAAGATAGACATCAGATAAATGTAATCTAGATAATGAGGACAGCAAGATAATCTAAGAATGAACTTTATCTTTGCTTTACAGTTTCTGGCAAGAGTTTTGATCTGTAAGATCATGCCAGAATGAGAAATATAGGAAGATTAATGGATGTGTCAAGCTATCTGATTAAACTTTAGAAGAAGCTTTACAATGAACAAGAACCTACTGTTAAGAAGTAACGTTGGAGAACTAGAAGGGCCATTGGGCTAGACGGCTGACGTAATGCAAGAAAATCTCGCTTGTTTGTATTTCAAAACATGTATATAGGAAAAGATAAAAGGCAAAAATCCTATTTTCCCTGTCTGTATAGACTGAATTTGAGAACCAGATCTGAAAAATGAACTGGAATATTAGCATGAGACGGCAAGATTTCCAATTTGACATATACAGACTTACACAACTTTATTCCACAGGAGTAAAGAAGCTGTAGACAAGTGATGGAAGCTGGTGGCGGATAGAAAAAAAACATGACTACTGAAGTCTGCTTGGCAAATTGAGGAAAGTAGGAAGAGGAGAAGAGAATGGATGAAGTGGATCAATAGGGATCAAAGACATTTCAGAATAAATTATGAGAGAACTATGGGTTATTATTGGAAATAGATTGAGATGGTAGGCACTTGCTTATATAATCAGCAGAAACTGAGCTCTGCCTGGAAGTTCTATTTCTGGAGGTATGGCAGGAAAATTGTGGGGATTTTTCCCCCCTTTTCCTGCATTATATCATCATTTAAAAATTACTTTTAATATTTTATCATCACTGAAGGGAAAAGATGGCTATGGAATCTTAATGATGGAGTCAACTTTCCAAGTCTTCATCCCAACACCAACTCTATTGACAGAGATCTTACCAACTCTTAAAAAGCAGAAACTTTTTACATAAGAACTGCTGCCTTGGCAAGGTAGTGCGTTAACTGAAAAGAGCTATTGGGAAAAAAGCAGTTGGATGGAAAAGGAAACTCCCATAAACTTTTCCAATAGGGTAGGATACCTGACCCCCATAATCAGATAAACAATTGCATCTTGGAGGAAATCTGGTCTCTTAAGTGGATTACCAGAAGGCAGTGATTCTTGATCAAACTCTGGATTTTTATATGACATCATCCCTTTCCCAGTTTCTGGAAAATGAAGTTTCTCTATTAATCCTTGTTTGTAGTATCAGTTGATATCGGGCCCTTTTCTATAGCTGAGAGTCAATGGATTAGACTTAGATGGTGAAAGAGTTTCTCGTTAATCCTACCAACCTTCCTATACCTCTTTCCCCTATTTGTATCATGATCTCCACCTTATAATTGTCAGAAATTAGTTCCTAGATCCTTTGACATATTTCACCCTTTAATTTCCCGAAGTCGGTGTACATGTCATACTTACTGCTGAATTAAATTCTCTGAATCCATTTGCCTCCAGAGACTAAGTTGTATCAGGGATAAGGCAAACAACTTAGACAGCCCAGCCAGGTGCCATTTATGCTACAAATTGGAACTATGCCACACTTAACCATTGGCCCAGGAGTATGACCGACCCAGTAGAATTAATTAGGATTGGGAGCTTCATAGTGAATTATCAAAGCAAGGTATTGTGCCTTTGGTAAGTTGTTTTGTGTATATGCCATTAAAAAAAAAAAAAAGCTTGGTAAAGCAACCGCTCATCTGCCCCCCACCAAAAAATATTCCAGTGAAATGGTGATTGTTCAAAGCCACTTCACTCTCACAAGAAGCTCCAATTAGAGAGCCTCCAGAACATCGTGAAACTCAAGAGAAAATGTTTTGGAGAATGCTGGTGATCTATGGAGATTCTCAGTCATTCAAGTCATGACTGTCCCAAAGGTGCTTTAAAGAGATGATGAAGCTTCTTGGATGAGAAGTGAAATGTCTTCAAAGAAAAATCAGAAAGTCCAGTTGCCTTTTCAAAAAGCACCTTTGGAAGAATTCTGGAGATTCCAAGAAGTGAGTTCAGAGAACAGGGAGCTAATGGGTAACAAAGGCATTTTATAAGTTCCTGCCCTACAGTCCCTATTCTACTATAGACTGGACACCCATCCAGTCACCTTTAATTAATTAATTAATTAATCAATCAATCAAGCACATTCGGTGCAATACTGTGAGGCAGCATATCATGCTCCATTCGTTGCTGCTGTTTATGTTTTGATTGTCTACTATCTTTCCCTGCTGTTTTCAATGTTATTCTCCTAGTCCACAACACTCAAGACTTCTGAGCCCACTAACATGCTATTTTTTTCTTTCACTGTTTTGAAAAATTGCCCTAAAAGTTCTTCTGCCTTCCTGTACTTCTAATTGTGCCTCTAGCTCTTTTCTGTGGAGAACTGGTGTTGTTCTGGCCAAATAATCTGTTTTCCGAGTGCTTATATTTGATAAAACTGCTTAGGATTGCATTTTTAGTCACAATTCCTCATCTGTAAAATGGGAAATATATTGACTTCCTTCTCAGGGTTGAGAAGATAAACAATTACAATACACATTGTATAGAAAACAATCAGATTGTAATTAGATATACTGAGAAGTTATATTGATTCTTTTTTAAATTAATTCTGCTTAGGACAGCTGAATAAGAATGCTACAAATAGTAAACCATCATTATTAAAGTTGCAGATACCTCTGGAGTTTTATGGTAGTGAGGCAAATCTAATATTTAAAACTGGGAAAATTAGAATAAATGTAATCATACTTCAGGTATTTTTATATTCATCTTGCTAGTTGCATCTTGATTTTCTTCTTAATCTCATAATGCTTTCCAAGTGCTGGTGCCTTCTCTAATGCCTCAGGGCATCGCACTACAAACAGGTTTCTTCCTAAAGTAGTTTAGCCAGCAACCTGGAGGCATGTTTAAAATATTCTGTGAGCACCTTCACAAAATGGCTTGCATTCTGAGAGGATCCATTCTCCAGAAAGAAAACTAGTGAAGATTAAAGTAATGGGTCCATAAATCAAAGCTGAGTTCAAAAAAAAAAAAAAAAGCTACTCTTTTACAATCATAATTCTCTTAAATTAAAAAAAGTAATGTTCTCAGTTGGATTTCAAATGAATGACCTTGCCTGATTTTCACATGTGATAAGTTATCAAAAGAACAAATCATTTAGGAGTATATACACAAAGTATCAGGCATTCACTTTGTCCTTCGAGGACAACAAAAACTATGCAGCAGGGACAAAGGAATCTAGAAAATTCTATTTTCTATGAAATACGTTAATTTCATACAAAAGCACAATAAATTGCAGGTCACTCCAATTGTAATTTGAAATGGGAAAGCCAGAAGCTTGATTCTTCCACAAGAACCATCATACAACGTCAAAACACACAAGGATAACATTATTTTGGCCTAGTTGCTTATGTTTGCAGTCAGAGTGAGTGTTGGCTATTGCACTTTTTTTAAAGAAATGTTAAGGAATTGAAGTGCAGTTCTCAATATTCAACTGGAACAGGTACTCCAGTTTAGGTGTGACTCTCTGCAATGGAACTATGGACAAATGGGCATCTGCTGTTTATCTGAACAAATGACTTGAATCTTGAGAACTGCACTTCTGATGCCTAACCTGGCAGAACAAATGTAACATGCTATAAAGACAGGATGATAGAGACAGGAAACTGACATCAGGAAGAGCTATGAGAGAACATTCCCATCTTCCTAAAGTGGTCCAATCATGAGGATAGTTTACTGGAAGTCAAGTCTGTTGGTAGCGTGTTCCTCTCGTTCCTCTCAAGTCTATTGTGTTTATTTATTAAGAAAAATTCTCTATGAAGAAAAACAATCAAATGTAAAAAAAACTTCAAATGTTTATTAAGACACAGTTATGTCAGTCAGTCTACACACACGTTTGCTACTAAAAATAAAATGTCTACGATTCACAAAACAAAAATCCAAAAAGATCCACACTTTTTGAGTGCCAAGCCTAATGTATAAATAAGTGACTCGTTCCTTTTCATATCAAAATTCACATAAAAAAATTGCCAGCTCCCATCCCACCCCCAGTTCTACCTAAAAAGCCATGATGAATGTAAAAATTTAAATACACACACAATCTTGTCAAGGGAGAAGGGGCAAAGGGAGAAATAGGCAAAGATCCTATTAAGAGCCTTAGGATTGGCATTTGCGGCATTTGATCATACAATTTATGTACTCATTCCCAAAGGTGCAAATATTGCCAGGAGATTAATACTGCTTCAGCTGCAAAAAATTATATATGTATATGTATGTATGTCTATATATATATATATATATTTATATATGTAACTGAACAGCACTGAGAAGGCTTCAATCCGTGGCCTAAAACTCCTCACGTCACTCTCCTGAACTCACTGGTGAAGTTGAGAGAGAGAGAGGTCACTGGAGCTTTAATTTACTTCATACTGCCTGTACTGTCCAAAATGTCTTTTTTCATAAAAAAAAAGACTAAACATTTAAGTGTTGAATACTCCAGCATAAAAAAAATCAAGATTGCTATAGATTACATGAATGTAAATGCCCTATCTGACATGCCCAAAGCATTACCCCCCACGTACTGGAGCACTGCTCTGGCCCAACACAGTCTTCCATATTGGCATTGGTTGAACTCCAGGCCTCTACATGATTTTGGTCAGTATTCTTACCCGATCTCCATTTGCTGCAGAATGAGGAGGCCAAGGAGACATACCTACTACTTTTGTCCTTCTGTTTAATTTTCTCATTTCAATATGAGCAATACTGACTTTTGTTTCACTAGTCTCTCTGTCTCTGTCTTTCTCTTCCCCCTCTTCTTGTGTTCCTTCCCTTGAGATTCTCAGCCCCAAACACTCAACTCAGCTTCCCAGATTCTGCCTTTTTGTAACACAGAGGCAGATTCTAAAAGCAGTCTCCAACTGACAGCCCCGTAAACCAAGTAGCTCACAGAAATCAGCATGGGATATTATAAATACATTTTGGCCAGCATTCTGAGAATTACACTTGCTCACAACAAGAAAAAGGAGAAGACTCCGTCCGCTGAGCCCTAGAGTAGGTATTTGTGCACCAGCCTTTGCTAGTTCAATTCTGGAAGCCTTCTCTTAGATTTTGTGTTACCACATCTCCCTGTTCTTCAGCCAATCCTTCTGAGGCAGTTGCTATCTGATTGGCTTCACTGGAAGATGCATTGTCCAAAGTGTTGTAATCTTCCTTGACATCAACAGAGTCCTGCCCTTTGACAGCTTGTCCGTCGTCCACAGGCTCAACTCCATTCCCTTCCTGGTGTTGAATATTGGGGGCTCCAGGAGCTTCTTGATGAACAGTATGTTGTTCTGCTCCAAGATTTACTTGTGGCACTGGCTCCGGTCCAAGCCCAGGGGGCTGAGTAGTGTTTTTAAGTTGGCAATGGCACAAGGGACATGTTTCTTGCACATACAGCCATTTCTTAAGGCAGCCCGCATGAAAAAAATGACCACAGGGTGTGATGATAGCTGATTTCATGTCCTGAAAGGAAGAGGCACCATTATGACATACTAATTAACCACAAATACATTTCCCATATCTAATATTCATCATTACACTCAACCGTCTAGCCTCTGTTGACACTTTTATTTGTCATTATTTACACATAACCTGATTTCTTAATTTGGCGTTATCTGTATATATTGGATTTTAACTCCCGTTATTTTCAATCATCAATGGGAATTGAAAATAAGTAGATTTGGAGGGCACCATTCTGAGACTGATTACTTTATACTCTCTGTCTGAATAAAATGTAATTATCAAAAAACATGAGGCTTAACATTTTGTTCTGAGTAGGCACTGTTTAGATCAAAAGGTTAATGTACTAACAGTTGCAGTCTACACTGGCGAAGTTATCAAGATGCTGCAATTCTACGCAAAGGGCAGAAAATGCAATTGTCTTATTTGGCTTTTTAAATTTACGCTCAGTCAAAAGTAAAACATGGTTCATTCATCCTACTACTAGATCCCTTCATAGATAAAGAAGAATCTTAGAGAAGATTCTTCATAGAGAAAGAAGAATCTTATGTTGGGTCCAGTCTGTGCTCCATCAACTTAATTTCAATTCTCCACAAACTGATTCTATTACTCAAAAGTAGGGTCTACAATTACATGTGACTTGCTGGGTATTCCAGCATTTTTCTACATGCATAATGAGGAGAACCGCTACTATCATCTAGAGCTGGAGAAGAGAAATCGAGAGAGATCATTACTCTAACGTGGTGAGTTTCTGAGGCCATTTCAAGAATCTTCAGAATGCAAAATACTGTAAGTTGCAAAACAGCTGCAGGAATAGTCACGAGTCAGAGTTTCTATCCCTTGTGGAAGATATCCGGACACCTGAGCTTTTTATTTAGCCAGGATCTATGCTTTGTTGCCAAAAATGCTTTTCTGTGGAAACACCATGAAGCCTGGATTCCCAAACACTCAAATGCAACTATTGCTATCCACTTGTGACTTGGATTTTGTTTCCCTTAGAATTCCAGTTAGAAAATACAATAAGTTTTGCTTCTGAAGAACCACCTAGCCATCAGAAGGTTGGTATTCAAAACCAATTTGAAGCTATAAAGAGGGATTTTTAAAAGAAAAAAACTAAATGACAATCAAAACGTGAGAGGAATTTAAAGCATGCTACAGAAGTGCTACCTCTGTGTTTATTTTAGTTTCATTGCACGGATTGCTTAAATGGCACAATGTAATTGAGGTAATTGGCCTTTTAATTTCTGGTCGACTTGTTCTCTCAAGAGAGCAGAAAAAGGCCTGACTGTCATTGCCAAGAAAGATAGAAACTAATAAGACTAGATAACAAACATACACAAACAAACCATAAATGACAGACTTCAACTATAGGAAGCTACAGAAAAAAGATGCTTGGACCCATCTATCAGCATCTTATTTCTAGGTAAGTATTCCTATAACTGATTTCAGTTGCCACTCTCAAAGTGAAGGCCTTAATAGTAAGGCCTTAATAGTAAGTAAGTTATCTTTTTATATCATATATTTTGTTTACATCCCACTTTTACGTTCCTTCTTGCCTGGGAGCTTAAGATGGTATATACTGCATTAGCTCCTCCCATGTCTCCCTCTACCACTACTCTGCTTGAGCTGAGAGAAACAGAGCGATGGACTCAAAATCAGTGTGGGCATTTCAGCCCATGACACAACACTAGCCTTTAAATCAATGCTGCTACTCAACTATTTCTTTGCAAATTAAAGATGTGGACACTACCTCAGCTGCCAGCCTTTCCTTATTTTGTTATGCCGAACGGTGACAAGGCTGGCTCAGTTACCACTTTATGGGGCAGCTGAGCGGTAGTTTGCTGGTGCACTTCTCTGCTTCTTAAACTTTGCAGGTAACAAGGTAAGTGATGGTTAAGTGGTATATTGAAATTTTGGAAACGTAGGATCCCCGTTCATATAATCACCCACTTTTCCCCTCTCCTTTACTGGTTGAGCAACTGGAGAAGCTGATCCTATGTTCTGGCATGCAACCTGCTTCTGCCCCTTTTCTCACAGTTTTGTCCCTTCCGATTTCTGCCAGAAGTCAATTCAGTCAGCTCCGCTCATTTAGAATTTAATCAAGCCCAAAGCTTCTGCCTTTTTATAAAATACCACAAGGAGGCGCCAGAGCTGCTGAAGCTCAGCTTAATCACAGCATTTACCTGATAGCAGATGGCACAGATATCATTATGCTGTTCCAGCTGGTCTTTGGTGGCAGTGGGCAGCGATTTGATCTTATTGACAGCATCTCTGCGGAGAAGAAAGCTTTTCCATCCCAACTGAGCCCGAAGCCACACATTATAGTAGGAATGAATGAAAATGATCATCGAGCCCATCACAGTCCATTCTCCAAAGATAGTCTCTGATACACCATAGGCCACAACACAAAGAGCCACCAGAAACTCCAGCAGCCGATAGGTGCCATTCACATAGTAAATAACGTCATCCATGTTTTCTACCGGCTCTTTTCTGAACTCTTCCACCATAAATAAGACATAAATGAAAAGCGTCCCCAGGACCTAAAGGAAGAAAAAAAAATGCAGCTTTTGATTAAAGCAGGCAAGTCACAAGGTTGCAGCTTTTCACTGTGTTAGCCTATACAGTTTTTGTAAATTACTAATTTTATAAATCAACTGCTATTATTGACAGATGCTAAATGAAATCTTGCTTAACAAAGTTCAAATCCAGGACCTACAAGTAAGCCTGTGTGAAAAAGAAAAAGTGAGAGAAAGATTGTGTACAGGGATTGAGACCTACTCTAGCCCTCGATAATACAGACTTCTGATCCGGTGTTCAACCCATGCTCTGATCACAGGCTGGAGATTGTGTGTGTGTGTGTGTGTGTGCGTGCGCGCACACACATATAAATTTAATAAACAAACAAACATTGCAGTTGAAGTACAAATGCTTCCATGTTTTGACACCAACATTTTAAACAGTATTTATATTTCCTTGGCAATGGATATTTTATATATTGATATAAATTTATCATGACATAGTTTAACAATCTCTACAAAATAAGCCAATATGTTGTGCCTTACCAGGAACAGAAAGGACTGTACGCAGGAAGGTACAACATTTATTAGCTCAAAAGCTGTTAACAGGGTTTGTCTAGAACAGGGGTGGGCAAACTTTTTGACTCACGGGCCACAATGGTTTTTAAAATCTGACAGAGGGGCCGGGCCAGAATAGGTGAATGGTGTGTTTGTGTGAACTAATTAAATTAAATGTAAAAATCATTACATGAAAAGATTTGGCCTTTAACAAGCAGCAAAACACCATTGTGTTTAGTTTATCGGCTTTTCTGGGCTCTTCATTCCCTGAACCGGGTCTTCCTCGAAACTGCAGGGTTCCTGCTAGTAACTAGTTTGGCGGGCTGGATTAAAAAGCCCAACGGGCCAGATGTGGCCCGCGGGCTGTAGTTTGCCCATGTCTGGTCTAGAATGTCAAGGGCCATACTCCAAAAATGGGGAAGACTTGGGCACAAGCCAATGAGAAATCTTAAGGAGTTTTAAGGGAAAAAAGGGATGCCTTAAGAACCGTAGAGCTTATGAGATCTATTTTGCCCATCCAAAATCCCCATATACCTCTCCCCTAAAAATGTGTATTGGTCTTACTCATTCAAAAAGAAAATGACTGTTGTAGATCTGTATCATCCATTCCATCCATCCATCTATCCTCTAGGAGTCAAAAATAATTTGATGCCACATAATCAATCAGTGTAGGCAATCCTAGGGCTGCATATTTTGCACATCTCCTTTAAGAGAACAGGTGGAAAATGTTCCTTTACTTATTCCCGTTCCTGCTTTTTCCAACAGCTTGCTCAATGCTGCACTTGACTGGCTCTCTGTTGATCACAGGAATGAAGAGGCTCTTACAACTTACCTGGAGAGAAGTGAGAATGCTGCTAGAAATGATGATCAACAGCCAAAAGTCCATGTGGAAAAACTGACAGATCATGTAGGCCATGTAAGCTGGGAAAACCAGCAAGAACAAACACAGACTCACAGCACGAAAATGCTTCCAAAGGCTCCTATAAAAAGAAATTTCCCTTTAGAGCTGAGCATAGACTTCAATGCAATCACAGAAAGGACTAGCTAAATTGCATGGGAGCCCATGTTATGTTTTATTTATTTGTATCCCGTCTTTATTTTTTATTTTTTACAAATAACTCAAGGTGGCAAACATATCCAACACATCTTCTTCTTATTTCCCTGCAACAACAACCTTGTGAAGTGGGTTGGGCTGAGACAGAGTGAATGGCCCAAAGCCAACCAGCTGGCTTTCATGACTAAGGTGAGACTTGAACTCACCGTGTCCCACTTTCAAACATGGTGCCTTTCTTATCATAATTGCCATTACTTCCTTTATTCTGAAGGTATGTAAGTAGCACCCATCTGTGCCTCAGATACAGTCTTTGCCTTTGGATACAGCGTAACAATTTGGTGGCTATATTTGGAGGAATTTGGGAGATACCTGACTACAGTATCTGAACCATGGGCCTTTGACCCCCTTGTCTTAAGAGAACATTATTGCCTTAAGAGAATAATACAAAAACCTTCCTTTAGAAATTAGTTTATGCTAACATGTTGCAATTGTCAGTCAATTTGCAGAGGGCAATTTCTTACAACGCTATTGTCTTAAATTAAATCGCCATTCAATGGAACTGAATTGCATTTTCTGAGGATATATGCCCATACATCCCTCAATAATATTTCCTGATATGCAGTGGTGAAATTTAATTTTTTTTTTTACTACCGGTTCTGTGGGCATGACCACAGGATTAAACATCACCAAGCACAGAATTAAACTTCACCAAAGTTACCTTGTAATAAGGGCAGAGGCAATAAAGATTAAGCTAGAAACAACTGCCTTATTTACAGGATTAACCCTGCAAAGTGGGGGGGAAAAAGGAGATTTCTTCTAATAACCAGTTCTGTAGAACCGGTGCGAACCAGCTGAATTTCACCTCTGCTGATATGGCTACTATTCCCTCCCCTTCCCTCCCCTCCCCCCGCTTCCAGAACCTCCAGATTTGTATTTGTCCAGGCTCATACAGATGAAAACAAATATACGTCTTCCGCAAAACCTTTCAGATCTGCTCAACAGACATGGATGGCTTTAACATCATGGATAGTTTATTCCTGACCTCCCTTTTAACTGACAACAACAACATCCAATTCGCCTAGTACGGATTTCTTGAAATGTAATATTGTATTTGTATGCCATTTTGTAATCTTAAACTGCTCACATGACGGGCATTGCCTCAAATAGATTTGTTGGAATTTGTGACTCAGTCTTCATTTCTAAAAAAAAAACAAAAAAAAAAAAACAACCCACCCCCCAATACTCAGCATCGTCAGCAGCGCAGGTAAAAGATGTGACAGGACAACAAAAATAACAAAAGTCTACCGCAAAGACCATCCCAGGTTATAAACTCTGGTAACTTGAACACAGTTCAGAAGCTATCCAGCTACTTCTCTTGATTGATGTGTGGCATACTCTGCCTTGATTGAGCCTCTCTATGCACAGAGAAGAATGATTGACTAGCCTGGCTGACTGCTTTTCTGTTTGTTTGTTTTTTAATTTTCAGAATGTGAGGTTTCTAACCACCCTTTTCTGGGAAGAGTAAGGTTCGGATAGCATGTTATTGCTGTCTGCACAAATGAATGTGGAATGAATTGAAGACAAAAGTGCTGAGGAAAGTTTGTGTAAACACACAGGAATGACAAACATATATAATATTATATATATTAATATCTATACACATAGAATATTCATATATTCTCTTCAAATCGGAACGGTATTTTTCAGAATGAAAACTGCACTGGGATTCTAACTGCACTGGGATTAGGATTATTGTATTACACTTGGGATGGCTGAAGTTATACAATCACTTGGCTTCTGCATGCGTGTGGATGAAGGAAATCAAGCCCCAATGTAATAGAATAAGACAAATTGCCTCAAAGAGTAGGTGGTAGGGAATGCAGAAACAGACCGCAGAATTAACATCAACAGCTTAGCTCCTTTTATCTATGGGTGAGCATCAATAAATGAAACGCCGAACACTTTGTGATATAATTTGAATGTGGTCAGCCTTCCATTTTATAGGATCAATCATTATGCAATGGCAGAATCGCATTGCTCTTTACTCATAACCCAATTCAATTGAACTAAGCTGTAAATTTCATCTCATCTGTTATGAGGGCCTGACTATTGTACTATCAATCATTCACTGTAACTTCAAGATGTAAGATTCAGAACTGAATATTTAAGAACATGAATCCACTACAATTTTATTTTCCAGATCTTCTTCCCACTATCTGGTTTGAAACCGGCTGATCAGAATTCTCATGTGCCAGCATAAGCGTGCAGAAGTAAGCTAGCTACTCCTGTAGCTCTGTTGTCCTCATTTCCCTTTGCTAAAATTTTTTAATGGCAACGTGGTGCAAGCAACAGGTGCCGCTAACAGGTGACCTCCAGCATACCAGGCCCCGTGGATAAAAATAAACCTCCTCTTATATATACAGTCCTTTATGGCTATCCTGGAGAGGAAAACTGAAGTAGAAAGGAAAAGTAAAAGATGAAAAGGAGCACTAACCCAATTTTAGAACCAATTTCTGATAAAAAGCATATTTCTTTTACTCTCTCCAGTCACTCGCCATCCTTCCCTGGATTTTATATGTATCCCATGTATTTTTCTTGCTACTGGATCAGTTTGTTCCACCTTCAGTGTGGAGCCTGAGAACTCTTTCCGTACAACAGACATAAGGCCAGCCAGGAGAGAGACTGCCCAACTTATCTGCACACCACACTACCTCATCTCATCTCATCTCTGCAGATGCAAAGAACAGAAATCATCCAGGTAGTGGCTGAGCTTTCAACGGCTCTTAAACTCAGCTGCTTCCTTCTCCCTTCATTATAGAATATAGTTAAGCCCTGACTTGTCTTAACCTGGATTTATTTCATGAATCTAAGACACGAACCACACCTTGTGGAACATACATGTTGTACAACAAGTTAAGCCATATTATCCATGTTGCAAACTGTGCTCGCCCTATCAGGCAGCAATTATTTAGTTTCAGACAAACTACTATCTGTTTTGTCCACATCAGTTAAGCTACGGTTTGTGCTTGCTCTGTAAACTATAACAGAAAAAAAATGTAGCTTGTCCTTTGAATTGTCCCAAAACAGTGTATGAAGGAAACATATGTGAGCCTCAGAATTAGGGAAGCATGGCCTCTGTTGTGCTAAATTATCAGGTCTGAACCAAGACATAAAATATTTACATCCAGAGCAAGAATAATCAAATGATGGTGGCCTATATTGAATGCTATTGACTTACTTGTCTCTTGAAGCTCCCAGAGCTAAGACGATGGGGTCTGCGATCTCCAGCATGGACTGCAGGATGGATGCCACCACAATGAAGAGAATAATACTGAGCAGGAAGGCCCGATGCACCACTTGTAACTCAATGAGTCCAGTCTGCACAGCCAGGATCAAAAGTGTGACTCCTTCTGTCATCCCGCTTTGTAGATATATTTTTAAAGGCAATAAAAAAAGATCAAGAACAAAGCTGTAGCTCTTGGTGATCTGAGGCAGTTTTAAAAGCATGTGACTACTACACAACTATCTTCTGACCTTCTGATGTAGCCAAATATCTCCCTTATCAGATGATCTCAGCCAAAGGATTTTTTGCTCAACAACTCTGGGAGGGAGAGTTTATCTTGACTTTAAGCTATTTGTGAATTAGCTGGATAGATAGGCAAAGCACCATCTTTCAATGTTAGCCATTCATCAATAAAACAAATGAATAAATGTTGCCTGTCACTGCTGCTCTAAACCACAGCTCCCTAATCTATAGATCAGTAATCTATGTTGAGTTTGTACAGTCATGTGTCATATATACTTTTATCTGTTGTTTGAATACATTTCACATTTGCTGCACATTTCTGAACATTATCCACATAATTCAAACATGGCAAGAAATATATATGTATTTCAATATAAGGACAATGATATGAACCAGGATGGTTTTGTTCATGCAATCTCCACTTGAAATAGTTACAAATCACTTTGGATTTCTTCCAACTTTGTCTCATTTCAAGTCCCAATTCTCTATAGATTGATAAGCTTTTTCTAAAGCAGAGTTCCCCAACCTTTCTGAGTTGGCAGAACACAGAAGGGGAAGTGCCTTTACGTGCATATGCAACCACACAAGTGCCCATACAACACTCAGCGATGCTAGCGCCCATGTGACGCCCATGTGATGCTAGAGCAAGTGGGGGTGCACACGCACACATGCATGCATTGGCCAGCAGGCCATGGACCGATGATGGGTCACGGGCTACAGATTGGGGACTCTTGTTCTAGAGAACAACTGACCAATGTTTGCTATTCTATTTTTTCTGGTGAAAGGAAAAAGCTTTATCTGTTGCTGAATACAACTGAAAGCAGGTTTTTAAGGTTTGAAATAAAGAGAAATGGTGATCACCAGTATTTATAGAGAGACAGCAGCTCTGGTCACACACTGCTTGCACTGGCACGAAGCAGAAGGCACCAGCCTGAAGAT
>JAEANM010009109.1:0-16563 GCA_017656035.1 Myanophis thanlyinensis
TCCCTCCCTCCCTCCCTCCCTCCCTCCCTCCCTCCGAGGAAAGCCAAACTCATCCTGACATTTAAACATCGATGGCTAAGCATTTAAACCCACTGGTTAATTTGTTATTTCTTCCAAAGAATCAGCCATTTATAAAGCCTAAATAAATTCATGGCACTCGCTTTGCCTCCCGAATGCTTTAATTACAGTGGTTTTTCTTGTTTGAAGATTTTTCAGCAAAATGAACAAAGCCGTGCTCCTCACAAATGAGGCATCTTATGCTTCAGGAAAAAAAGAATAAAAATAAAATAAAGAAGGCAGCTGTTGACAGAGCTCCAGTAGAAGGTTGTAACAACTGCACATTCCTGAGAGGAGGAGTTGTACAATAGGTCCACATCCTGTTGTCTTACTGATTTATAGCCTAAAATGGAGCTAAACATACGGTTAATATCAGGTGTCAGATTCCTGTTGGAGTGTATCATGATGTCTGCTCGGTGACTTCTGAGATCTATAGAACATGTGCGTTTTGCAATAAATCTCCCAGATGATCCCTCGATTCAAGTAAAACCACATCTAAGAAATGGGAGAGTCTTTGAAAAAAAATTTCCCCTATCCTTTGTCGGCCTCTCCATTGCCTTTGTACACCCCCTAGTAACCTTTCACAGGACTTGCCCTCAGCTTGATTGGGGGAATTGCACCGTGTGGCAAATTCTTTGTAGAGAAAAGGAGGATAAAATCGTCTGTTTGGTCTTGAATGTGAATAAATTGAGGCTGTAGCTTTGTTCCCAGTGTCTATTTTACAGAAGTACCCTGCGCCTTTGAACGAAGAGCAGGAGTAGCTCATTCTGGAGATACGAGTGGCGCAGTGGTTAGAGGGCAGTACTGCAGTACTTCTGCTGACTGCCGGTTCAAATCCCACCAGGCTCAAGGTTGACTCAGCCTTCCATCCTTCCGAAGTGGGTAAAATGAGGACCCAGATTGTTGGGGGCAATGTGCTGACTCTGTAAACCGCCTAGAGAAGGCTAGAAAGCACTATAAAGCGGTATATAAGTCTAAGTGCTATTGCTGTTGCTATTCTGAAAATGTTCAGGCAATATAAGGAAACGTTATCCACAGAACAAAGAAAATCTCAATAGGGAAAAAAAGGGGGGGATTTGATTACACGGAGAATTTTAACAGTTTAGCTCTTGTTTAATATTTTCTTCCTTCCTTCATAGCTGTAAATGTGTGCTTGAAGTCCCCCAAGGTGCTTTTGCAAAAAGCAACTGGACTTTCTTTGCTTTCCGGTTCTTGAAGATGCTTCTTGGATGAGAAGCGAAACGTCTTCAAGGAAAAACAAAGAAAGTCCAGTTGCCTCTTGGTGGGGGGTGGGGGGTGGGGGGGAAGAAAAGCACCTTTGGGACAACCGTGGCGTGAGAATCTCCACAGACACTAGTTGTGTGAAAGCATGAGCTAATGCTGAAAGCATTTACAAATTCGCATTTCGTACTTGAAGCGAAGGGAGAGAGAGGCATCTCGCTTTACAGGTTTGAAAATAACATTTTTTTTTATTTGTTCTAGGAAATAACTGCAGGGTTTAAGGAGCCGAGAACATGGGCAGGGTGCCATGGCAGGGCTGCAGCAGAAATATATCTATCTATATCTATATATATTATACAGGAAGCAGCCTGTTGTTGTTTTTTTTGTTTGAGTTGCTAAGTGTGGGGAGGGTTCAGACATACTTAAATAGGAGCATTCTGGGGTTTGGGGTGGGAGGATGAAAATCCTTGTGGGGGTCTTAAAACAGCAACTTAGCCAGATGAATAAAAGCCATTTGTGCCACCCCGGGGGCATGTGGCACCTTCTGTTGAAAATAGCAGGTGTGTCTGAAAAGTGTTTTCATCTCAATTTTGCAGAGAGAGAGAGAGGAGTCAGGGTAATTTTATGAAGGGGCATGGCTGCTTAAAGACTGACTCCCCAAGGGTAATATGATTTTCAGTGTCTCCTTTTGCTGAGTGAAACAAAAAGTTACTGGAAGTCGTAGGAGGCTTCTCTTAATGCAAGGCCACGGGCCATGCCGCCCAGCGTGTTGCGGTTTAGCTCATCAGCAATCAAGTCAATTCCTTCAGGCCAAACCCCCGCCCCCCGGAATGTCTACGTTTTCCATTTCACATTTCAGCCATTCGAAGATCTTCAGATATTCCATGAATGAAAGACTTCAGTCTCGTGTTCAGAATTGTCCCGTGAGGTCGTGGTTGGACCGAGGGATGAATAAATAGCTCAGAAGATTAACGAGAGAGTCTCGTGAGTCTTCCCAATCGGCAATGGGGACAGGTGAAGCACCCTCGAAGGGGGCAGAGGTTGACTTTCTGACTATCGCAATTGTTAAGCGCCGTGGTGGTGCGGTGGTTAGAATGCGGTATTGCGGGCTAATTCTGCAGACTGCCAGGGGTTCGATCCTCACTGGCTGAAGGTTGTTGGCTCAGCCTTCCATCCTTCTGAGGTCGGTAAAACGAGGATCCAGATTGTTAGGGCCAAGATGCTGACTCTGTAAAGCACTGTGAAGTGGTATATAAGTCTAAACGCTTCTGCTATTTCTATATGCTGACTTTGGCGGTTCTTTCTCCGTGTGTGATTAATTAGGGCACTTTTTCAAATCTGCTAATTTCTCCCTGGATCTCGTTTCATCATTCGGAAAGCACATTTCTTTAAGGGTTGGTATTCTCCCAATTTGTTGCTCTGGTTATCTACATCCCTCCTGGAGATCTGTATTCTGCTTAACCCCTCTAGACTTTGACCTATCCTCACCACCTTTTTCCTCCTGTTGGAAGAAATATCCATCTGGTTCAGTCCCAAGCCGGGAAAAAGACACTGGAAACATGGAGGCTGATTGGAAAGAGGGTTAAATGATGGAGCAGAACTACCAAGCACATGGTTCTGGTGCAGCTGAACACATGGAGTTGAGAGAGAGGGAAAGGGAGAGGTATGTGTGTGTGTGAGAGAGAGAGAGAGGTGCATTTATACCCTCTCTTGGGCTTTGCACTTGAGCTTCCTGTTCCTGTGCAAGAATATGTATTCTGTTGTCTGTTGTCGGACTCCCATGGGGCCATGTAGGGGTTATGTAGGGGTCATAGCTGGCTCTATAGGCAAAGTACCAATCCAGGTGTTTGTCTGAGCTAAGTTTGGTTGGTGTTTCTGAGGGTGATGCAATAAACGGGCATTGGACAATTCCTATTTTAGTTGAGGACTAATCCTACTTTTGTTGGATCTTGGGTGAGGGTATTTGCTTATGAATAGAGCTATCTATCTCTTTAAGTCCTGACATCTGCTGAGGGCTATTAGGTCTCTCCAAGACCATGTTTTTCCATCTCTCCCTTTAGGGAAACATAACATTCTGCCCTTTTAATATCTCTCAAAATATTTCATTCTTCTAGGAGAGGGGTGAGTGCTAACTCTCTACACTCCTGGGCCAAAAATGTCTTCTTTTGAATCCTCTCCTGCCCTTCTTTTGCATCACCTCCACTGCCCCCTACCCAAACCCTCCCATCTTTCCAAAATCCTCACGTTGATTGCATGAAAACTGATCTTTTGCATGGTAGGAGAGAGACCAATCTCCTGGAATTGAGAGGGTTTCTCCTTGAGGGTCTCCAGGTTTTTTTGGGGGGGTGGGTGGGTGGGATCAGTAGGTGGGGGAGGCTGGGCTTTTCAACATTTCCTCTTGAAAGGAGCGTATTGATAGCTCCGGGTTGAAATAAATGAAAGGACCTTGGTGGTCTTTGAGCTTGCAAACATTTCATTACCCAAACATCATCCATGCCAGTTCTAACATCCTAACACTAATGATGTTACCTAATTTGGGTAATGAAATGTCCACAAGAAAACAAACCATGCTCAGAGCACCAAGGACCTCTCCTTTACTTTTTTGCACGGGCACCCAAAGAAAAAGCTTGCAGGAGCTTCCTGAAGAGGCAGATACCCATAGTGAAGCTCTGGATGAGGGTTAGCTTTGGAAATGGATTTCTGAAGCTCTGCAGGAGGTTATAGGCATAATAATAGCTTTGGGCTTGTTAATCCTATAGCTGGTATGTGGATAATGTACATAGCAACTAGCAGAGGGTAATCTGATCTCTCGAAACACGCCTGAGAAAGAGAAAGGTCCAACTCATCTCAGTCATGTTGGCAGCAAAGTGTGTGTGTGGGGGGGGAGTCGGTTTTGCTCTGTGGCCCCTGACCAAAGGGGAGGTGTGTTCGAATCTTGCCAGCTTACTCAGAACAAAAATTTTAAATTGCTTAACTTCTAAAACTTTTAAATTTCATTTATTTTAATAGTGGTTTCTTAAATGTCAAATTTTAATTGCTTAATTTTATAATCTCAAATCGGCCTTTATTTAATTAATTTTAACTAGATTTTAAATTGTTTACATATGCGTTTTTATCTGGCTGTACCCTGGGGAGAGGGGGCGGTATATAAATCCTGTTAATAAACAATAATAAATAAAACCCCTTCCTGAGCCTGAATGACCAAACCAAATGGCAGGAGGGTTGTTTTTATTATTGCAATTGTTGGGAGGAAAATCCAGCTAGTTCAGTTTCAAACTGGGAGAAAGATGCTGGAAACAACATGGAGGCTGATTGGAAAGAGGGTCCATTTATGGCTGAACAGAACCCACCAGGTTCTGGGTCAGCTGAACAATTAGCTAGATGAGTGCCAGGATTATTTTTACAAGTCCTGAAGTGCTGCTAGGAAGTGTTTGTGTGTGTGCGCAATGAAGGGCTTGTGTTTCCTAAAAGGGTGTTGGGCAATTCCTGTTGTGGCTAATAGCTTTCATCCTGTGCTGGATCTTGGGTGAGGGGCTGCTGTACTAATCCTGCCATTCTGCTTCTGTTAGCTGTCAAACTAACAAAACTAATATCCTGTCTCGAATGGATTTCTGCCTGCAGTATTTGCTTTGCTTATGAATAGAGCCATCTAGAGAGTTGGCTTCCTCTTTCAGTAAGTGCTAGCATCTTCAGTAAGTGCTAGCATCTGCTGTGGGCTGTTAAGAAAGACTTGGGGGGGGGTCTGCTTTCTGCCTCTAAAACCACGTTTCTCCATTTCTCCTTTGGAGAAATATAATATTCTGTCTTTTTATTATTATTATTATCTCCCAAAATATTTCATTCTTCTGGGCTGCGGGGACAGGAAGGACTTCCCACATAATGAAAATAACAGAAAAGACTATTGAGTTTGGGTTGGGATAAAGACACATCCTTTATTTTAGGACAGCTATATTTCTGAGCAAAAAAGAAATAGAAGCTTTTTGTTACCAAATGGTGCGATACTCACTTTCCTAAATCTAGATCTTCGCTCATCCGGTTTCTGCTTGATTTATGTCCCCACCTGCTGATGTTAGAGTTTAATGCCTTTCCCAGAGGCCTTTTCTTGACAAGAAAGGAGCTTGATTTGGCTCTGTGATATTTCAGCGTAATAGCGCACCTAAAAATCTTTCCTTTGGTGGTGCTTGGCGTTGGCGGCCTATGTCTTTTCTGTAGACTTCACAGCATTTTCCCTCACGGAGAATAAATTAAAATTCAAATCTGTGGGAAGCACCAAGCATGCATTCCCTTAAATATCTATGTAAGTTCTTTTATTTATCAAGTAAGATTAGGAATTCGGTCACGCTATTAAAATTGATTGAGGGTGCGTGTGAGGGAGAAGTCTCAAATCTTTTTTTTTTCTACTCCCCAAATAGCAAGAATACGGAGGAAAAGGGGCAGGTTACAGTGTCTTACCCGTGCTTTGCTGAAAACATTTCTCTCCTTTAATTGGTATTAGTTGGAATCGGTGGAGAAAGGTGTCGGGAGTGTTGTGTGACAGAAGAGTGTCAGCGAGAATCAAAGGAAAGGTGTACGACAGTAGTGAGACAAGCTGTGCTGTCTGGGTTAGAGACTGTAGCAGTGAGGAAAAGACAAGGGGCAGAGATGGAGGTAGCAGAGATGAGGAGGTTGATGTTTTAGCCGAAAACCCGGTCAAAATCGGATAAGAATTACTCAGACGCGAGGTCAGTCTAAATGACCATGAGGGGTCCCTTTATTTCCAAGCCACAAGTAAAGCTCACGATGAGCTTTCAGCACCAGTCGTAAGTGGAAGAGAAAAGCGAGCCGCGGCTTTTTATAATTTTCCGCGGTGTCACTTTCCGCGCTCCCCATTGGCTGGGGGGCTCAGCCAATAGGAAACGTCCCTCCGACAGCCAATCAGCTGTCGGGTCCAAAGTTCTTGCTGGCGGACCGAAGTGGAAGCTCCGGTTGTGCCTGCACAGTACATTACAGTTGAGGTTCTCCTTAGGAGTGGCCAGGATGAACAGGATTAGGAAGGAGCACATCAGAGGGACAGCTCAGGTCCGCTGTTTTGGGGACAAGGTCAGAGAGGCCAGACTGAGATGGCTTGGACATGTGCAGAGGAGGGATAGTGGCCATATTGGTAGAAGGATGTTGGAGATGGAGCTGCCAGGCAAGAGGTCAAGAAGTCAAGAGGAAGGCCAAAGAGGAGATATATGGATGTGGTAAAAGAAGACATGAAGTTAATTGGGGTGAGAGTAGAGGATGCCGAGGATAGAATTGGGTGGAGGCAGTTGATTTGCTGTGGCGACCCCTAATGGGAACAGCAGAAAGAAGAAAAAGATTTCTCTCCTTTAATTAACCAATTGACTAATTAATTTTTATGTCCCCCCCAAACTCAACCAAGTGACTCTCGGCAGCATGCAGTTCTATCTAAAATCATTATCTTTCCTTTGTTTTATGGGAAGCCCAGATGCTTTGATTCTCCTGGAGAATTCAATGTTCATATTTTAAAGTCCCAATGAAGGTCAGAAAAGCTTTATTATGTTTATTGTGATCGTGTCTGGATCCTGTCTTGGGCATGTTTATGTATGGAAGAATGGAGAGGCTCGACATGTCAACACAATCAGGGCTTCACAGGAACCTTAGATGTGTTATTGCTAGATTTAAAAAAAAAAAAATGAATGCAAGCAACCACTTTATTTGACTCTTATCTGCAACTTAATTGAAGCACGACTATTTCTCAGGGGCAATTCGTAATGCTTTAATTGATATGAACAAGAAGGGACTATTGTAAGCTCTGGGCTCTGTTGACGTCATTGGGAAACCGTTTCTGGATCGAAACGCCCCCGAGTGAATTTTTATTTTTTTATTTTTTTTTGCAATGTTCCTTCATGTGGTGCCACCCCATCCTTCAGCATCTCGTCGGGACAACGAAGGTTGCCAGAAATGCAGGATCTGTAACCGCAGCAGGGCCGATTGGTTCCCCGTGACAAAACCCCCTTGGCTTCTAAAATGCATCACGTAGTAGTTGAAAATGACTCAGGTTTGTGGAAATGCGGTGGTTGATCTGGGATACCAGACTTCAAACATATGCGAGAGATTTTTATCTGAAACAAGAATTCTACCCTTGCTACCAGACATAGCTTGTTGATGAAATATTTTCCACAAGTGTTCATTGAGGTGTCGTTTCTCGTTCTGCCTCAGTGTGAAATCTGCGGAGTCTGCAAAGCAAAGCCATAAGAAACGGGACAGATAATATATGTGTAATATATGCATAATCTTTTATTTATTTATATTTTTGTCAAGTAGTGTATGGCTCCAATATACATGTAGTGACCCTTTGAGAGTTGTATGCAACGAAATTTCATTTTAATGTAGGCCGATTAGTGTACATTCAAAGTGACAATAAAGTTATTCTAAAGTTCTAAAGTTAAAAGAGATTTAATTTCTCTTTGATTAACTACAGCTCACTTACTTTTACTGGGACCATTTTTAATTTCTTAATGCCCAGAGGTACTTGACTCTGTTGCTCTTACTTTTCCATTCTAAGTAACAGTAACAGAGTTGGAAGTGATCTTGGAGGGCATCTAGTCTAACCCTCTGCTCACGCAGGAGGCCTATACTATTTCTGACAAATGGCTGTCCAGTTTGTCCTTAAAAGCCTCCAGTGAAGGAGCCACCCACAACTTCTGAAGGCAATTTGTTCCCCTGATTGATTGTTCTCGCTCTTAGGAATTTTCTCCTTCGTTCTAGGTTGCTTCTCTCGTTGATTAGTTTCCATCCATTGTTTCTTGACTTGCTTTCAGGTCCTTTAAGAAATAAGTTGTCCACTCCTCTTCCCTGTGGTAGCCCTTCAAGTATTGGAAGACTGCTATCATGTCACCCTGGTCCTTTTTTTTCACTAGACGTAGGTACACCCAGTTCCTGCGATCATTCTTCGTATCTTATAGCTTCTAGGCCCCTAATCATCTTGGTTGCTATTCTCTGAACCTTTTCCAGAGTCTCAACATCTCTTTCATCTTATGGTGACCAAAATTGGATGCAGTTTTGCATCCTATTCTAAGTGTGGTCTTACTAGGGCTCTATGAAGTGGTACTATTACTTCGTGTGATCCTGATTCTATCCCTCCGGTAATGAAATCTGATATTCCACTTAATGCTAGGAAGACAACAATGACTAAAGGGAGGAAGAATGTTGGTCAGCATTTATGCATAGGTGTATTAAAGTTATAATAGGATGTTTAGCTTCAGGTATTAAATCCAGCCTTAATCGTTAGCATTGGACCTAAATCAGATCATGGTGTTTTATCTAAAGCAGTGGTGGTGAACCTTTTACTTACTGAGTGCCGAAAAGTATGCACTTTTCGCGTGCCATTACGTGCAGCTCCTCCACGTGTGCTACAAGTGCAACCACACCATCTATGCATGCAAGCAGCTTTTGCACATGCAGTGCATGCATGCTGCACACAGGCACTCATATACACATGAACAATCGTGTGTGCATGTGCAGGAGAGCTTCCAAAGACCAGCTGGATTTCCTGCAGCAATCACGCGCGTGCACAGCGGAGTCCCGAAGACTAGCTGGGTCTCTGCAATCGCGCATGTGTGCATGTGCAATTGTATGTGCATGCTCAGCTGGAGGTAAGTTGGCCAACAGTTTTTGTGCCCAGCAAGATGGCTTTGCGTGCCACCTGTGGCACCCGTGCCATAGCTTCGCCATCACGGATCAACGTCTCTGCTTAATGTTATATATGAAAGCATCTACCATATTTTTCGGTACAAGAAAAAAAATTCTGCCTCTACCAAAAATCAGCTGTTCCAGGCTATGAGGATCGCTGCAGCCTATTGCGGCCTATTGCTGCCTCTGTGCGCCCCATTTTTTGGCCTTTTTTGGTGCCTTTTTTGGTCTTTTTGACCCAATTTTGGGCTTTTGGGGGCCTGTTTTTCAGCTTTTGGGGGCCTGTTTTTTTTGAGGGGTGGCCCATTTTTGACCTGTTTTTGGCCTTTTTGGAGGGCCATTTTTGACCCATTTTTCGGCATGGTGTTTTGTTTTGGTTTTTTTTTTTTGGCCAAAAAAGGCCAAAAACGAGCTGAAAAGAGGCCAAAAATGGGCCGAAAAAAACACTGAAAAAAAGGCCAGAAAATGGGCTGTAAAACTGGTTGGCAGGTGGGCAGGGCTTTGGCAACATTTGCACAGGCATTTTCACCCACTTTTTTGGGAGGGAGAAGTGCGTCTTATACACTGAAAAATACCGTATGTGCCTTTAGATGAAGCCATGATACAACTTTTTGAGTTTGGTTGAGTGCAGTGTGTAGCCCCGCTATTTTATGAGCTGGTGCTGACAAGGCGGGTCTCTCCGGTCTCTCGAGATGATTTATTGATTCAGAAGGGTGAGAAGAAGGCACCTTCAGCTCTGGGAGGGCCCCGAGGTTCTTGAGAGCATGCCTGCCTTTGCTCTGCCGTGTTATGTCTGCAATAAAGTTTTTTTCAGCCCAGCCAGGCAGGATCTGTCAGTCTCCTCAGAGCTGAATTTATGGATGAGGTTTTGGAAACTTTTGCGAACAGCTTGGATGCAACTCGTACTTGGTCAAGTTACGTCTGGAAAAACCCAGATTAGAATCAAGTTTGCAGACTGCTCGGTCTTGATAAGCCCACTTGAGCCAGGAGATGAGAAACTTTGAGCTTCTGATGGACTCTGGAAAGGAATTGGCCTAGATAATAGAGATCAAATTGGCTGATTTTGCAGAAAGTGCTTCCCTTGATCTTGCAACGTTGGTCATCCTCTGGGCAAGATTAACATCATGGTCCACAATAAGAAGCCTTCGTAGCTTTGACCTCTGCGTTGCAGTCTTCTGAAACAGAAGTTTAAAAGCAGGCGTTCAACAAGAGTATAAAACACCCATTTGAGCCAACTCGGTTAACACCAACATTGCAGAAATATTTCAGCAAGGCTCTTTTAATTATAGCCATTGAAAAATCAAAGCTGGAACCCACTGGGGAGAGAAAAATAAATAAATACAAAATTCAATTACATGGGTAAAAGCTTTTGTTTTGGGCACCGGTTTCATGGGATTCTTTCGGTTCATATTTGTTCCAGAAATGAGCCACACCCCGGATTCAAGCCATCTGGAAAGCAAAGATTTTTTTTTCTTTTGCTTTGATCAGACTAGAAATCATTGAATTTAATAGTCAATGGTTTTCTACTGTCAACGTGTATTAGACATGAATTGTCTGATGCAGCCTTCCCACCTTATAACTCCAACGCTCTGGGTTATGACTCCCACTAATTCCAGTCAGCCTCTTTGGAAATTGGAGAGGGTCGAGTATTGAAAAGGCCCTTTGAGTAAACAAGCAAATAGAAATAAAACACCAGCTGTTAAACAACAATAGCGCTTAGACTTATATACTGCTTCACTGTGCTTTACAGCCCTCTCTAAGCGAGAAATAGCAAAGACCCTTTGCCCCCAGCCCCTGCTGTTTCAAATTAAGCAGCAGTAAAAGATCAGATCATTTGCTCCTCTTTTGGTGAGCATGTATGAATTCCAGGTTATTAGCCATTAAAGACAGCTGATGGTTTGCACGGCCAGGATGCTTCAATGGCCACATTGTTTCTTGGATGGTTTTTCTAGAAATCTATGGGGTTGGAAGTTCCCTTGAGGCCAATTTATCCTACATGAGTTGTGTGCAAGTGCACTGTGTGTTTGAGTGTGATTTTGCTTTCCAGCAATGCCCCTGGGATTAGAGAGTCATAGCTGTGTAGCGGTCAGAGGAAGTCCTTTGATGTTCTTTCTTCTACTTGGGGAAGAATTGATGCTGGAGAAGAAATAGCAATAGCACTTAGATTTATATACCACTTTTATAGCCCTCTGTAAGTGGTTTTACAGAGTCAGCATCTTGCCCCCAACAATCTGAGTCATCATTTTACCGACCTCAGAAGGATGGAAAGCTGAGTCAACCTTGAGCTGGTCAGAATCAAACTCCTGACTGTAGGCAGAGTCAGCCTGCAACACTGCACTCCAACCACTGCGCCACCACGGCCCATTCCAAATAGCTTTGTATTTTCGCTATTGTTTAATCAATATCTTTTAATCTTAACAAACGGTCTCTCTGTCTCTAATGTTTTGATCCGTGCAATGACAGTGCCCAGGAGCATTTAGGTGTCCCAACATCTAAGCCGTAGTGAGGCAGTGGTTAGAATGCAGCATTGCAAGCTAACTCTGGCCAAAGCAGGAGTTTGATCCTTTCCAAGGCAAGGTTGACTCAGCCTTCCATCCTTCCAAGGTCGGTAAAATGAGGTTAAAATAAATTGCAGGACCAGATGCCAGTGGAAACTAATAGGATAGAGGGAGGGGAAATCAGTGTGTGACCTTCTCTTGGAGAAACTTTGCAGCAATTTGTAATCCAAATTACTCACATCATACTTCTAGAATGTGATTGTTGTGGCCCAACAGCAGCAGGCTGAGCTTTTGGTGGCATCTGACAGTGATGAACACTATGGGACTGCCCTGGAGGCTGAGGAAGACTCTGAGGGGTGTTTGGAATCAGAGCAGGGTCTAGGGAGGCCTGTCAGTCCCCAGTTGACCTCTGAGTCAGGGAGCAGTGAGGAAGAACAGGGGGAGGCTGTCCCTGACATGCGTATGCATAGGACTGCGAGGAGGACAGAGCAGCTTCAGAAGTAGGGCCACAGAAGAAAATAGAATACGGGTGGGCTAATGCTTGGTCCCTCCCGGAGAGCTTATAGGAGGAGCAAAGGGAGGGGAACTTTGCAGGAAACAACAGTTTTACTAAATCAGCCATGTAGAAAGGTTGTTTGGAGAATCTGTGAGTTTCTATCAAGCCTTGTTTTAATCAAGATAGAATTCTGGGCTCTTAGCCAGGATGTTGCTTATCTCTCCATTAGTTGTGGCATACAGCCCAGTATGCTTTCGTGTGTTTTGAGACCTGAAACAGAACAGTGATTTAATTTAAATGCAGCATCTTAACTCATCAGGATGAGAGATGACCCCTTGCCTGAGGAAGCCATCTAAGACACTTTGCCATCATATCCCTTCTCCAGTAAAGGTCTCCATACTCACGAGTGGGAGCTTCCCTAAGCAATGCTTTGTCTGACTTTGAGGTCTGCTCCATCAGACATCAGAGACTTTTGATCTGAAACTAGTTGAAAGCAAAAATCTCTCAAGGTCAAAACTGGATATGAATTCTGCAGGAGTTGGGCTGTTCCTTCACTTTGGTTTTTCTTGGAGCGCCTATAACAGCATCACACCCAGCTTCTTCACGAGGACATGGCTGAAAAGAAGAGGTCTCCTGCTCTTCAAAAAAGGATAGATGTGCCCTCTTGAAAGTTACCCATTGATGTGTCTAATTTTTCCCTGAGATTGCTCATTATTGTTCTGTTTTCCTTTGTAGGCGGTTACTGGGAAAAGTTTCGGAAGCAAGAGTTTTCGTGCTGCTTTAGAAAATGGGATCCTTCTCTGCGAGTAAGTATTTTGAGCAAGAAAAGGCCAGGATTTCTTTGTGAAAAGCCCAAACTATTGAACCAATCATCTGAAGTAGCAGAAGCAATTCTGCCTTTGTGATGGCGAGACTTTTCATGGTGTTTTGGTGTCGTATAAAGAGGTTTGTGCTCTACTATATAAGGGGATGTGGTGGCTCAGTGGCTAAGATGCTAAGCTTGTCGATCGGAAAGGTCGGCACTTTGGTGGTTCGAATCCCTAGCTCCACATAACAGAGTGAGCTCCTGCCCCAGCTTCTGCCAACCTAGCAGTTTGAAAGCATGTAAAAAATGCAAGTAGAAAAATAGGGACCACCTTGGTAGGAAGGTAGCAGTGCTCCGTGTGCCTTTGGTGTTTAGTCATGCCGGCCACATGACCACGGAATCGTCATCAGACAGCGCTGGCTCTTCGGCTTAGAAATGGAGGTGAGCAGCGCCCCCTAGAGTTGGGAACGACTAGCACGTATGTGCAATGATAACCTTTACCTTTACTCTACTGTATATGACAATACTGAAAAAAAAAATCAAGTTAGCTTAGCTGGCTGAAGGATGGCTTGCCCCAAATATTTCTTCTTAGCCAATAAGTCAGGGAGAATCAATGCACTGAGTCCCATCAATTAGTCCTCAACTTACAACAAATCACTTAGGGATCATTCAAAGTTACAGAAGTCACTGAAAATAAAATTGCGGCATCCCCATGGTCAATTGATCAAAATTCAGATGCTTGGCAACCGATTCATATTTACGATGGTGGCGGTGTCCAGGGATCATGGGATCCCCTTTTGCAACTTTTGGGCAAGCAAAGTCAATGGGGGGGGGGAGCCTGATTCACTTAACAACCCTGTTACTAACTTAAGAACTGCCGTGATCCACTGAACAGCTTTAAGGCAAGAAAAGTTATAAAATGGGGCAAAACTCACTTAACAATGATCTTGCTTAGCAACAGACACTTGGGGCTCAATTGTGATCGTACGTCGAGGGCTACCTAGATTGTCACCCTATTGTAGGACCCAGGAATGTGACCTCTGCAATATTATCCCCCAAGAACCAGAGGTGAAATTCAGCAGGTTCGCTAGAACCAGTAGTAAATTTTCTAAGCAGTTTGGAGAACCAGTTGTTAGAAGAAATCTCCTTTGGTTTTTTCCCAATTTACAGGGTTAATCCTGTAAGGAAGGCAGAAAAAAAAAACATTATGGTGTTGTTTCTAGCCTCATCTTTATCACCCTGCTTACAGAAACTGCCCACCCAGTCACATGATCCCACCAGCTACACCCACCAAGCCACGCCCACAGAACCAGTAGTAAACCAGTTGTTTTTTTTTACAGGGTTAATCCTGTAAGGAAGGCAGGAAAGAAAACATCCTGGTGTTGTTTCTAGCCTAATCTTTATTGCCCTGCTTACAGAAACTGCCCATCCAGTCACGTGACCCCCCCAGCCACGCCCACCAAGCCACGCCCACAGAACCGGTAGTAAAAAAAAATCGAATTCCACCACTGCCCAAGAACTGTTGTTGTGTAGGAAATGGTTAAAAATGTGGTTGTTCTCCCAGGCTTTGGGGACAGAGCAGTTGGGGAGTTGCTATGATTTGGGGTTTTTATTGGGAGTGTATAATCTTCTGGTGGATTGGTGACTTTTTCTAAATATAGTATGTTGTGGTTGTCTTTTTAATTGTAAGCTGTCCAGAATGGTTAAGGAATCAGGCGGTCTCGAAATTCAATTAAATTAGCAAACTTATTTGAAGAGAAAACAGTGAAAGAGGGAGGGGGAAAAAAACTTTGGGGTGGAGCTCCTAGAAGTGGCCACAATTTTTTTCCCCTAGATTCCCTTCTTGGTTTCTGGACCTGCTAATTCAGATCATTTCAATATCAGGTGCCATTTTTAAGCATCCGGGGCAGCCATGGAAACAGCAAAGGATCGGCAAGCGGTGCCTCTGTCAGCGAAAACGGAGCCCATTTTCCCTGGCAGAGGGCTGCAGGAGGCCGTCGTGGCCGAAAATGAAGCTCAGGGGTGGGCATGTATGCCCCCCTCCCTGAACTCCGTTTTCTCTGGCAGAAGGCTAGCAAAACAAGCTACAAACAAAACAAAAGGGGGAAAAAATGATTCCCCTTTTGCATTTGAGCATGCAAGAAAGAACAGGAAAGGAAGGAGAAAGGGAAAGAAGAAATACAAAAAGAAGGAAAGATGGGTAGAGAGCAAGGAAGGAAAAGGAAGGAAAAAAGAGAAGGAAGAAGAAAGGAGAATGAAGGAAGGAAAAAGAAGAAAAGGAAGGAAGGAAAAGGGAAGGAAAAAGAAGAAAACGAAGGAAGGAGCTAGATTATAATGACAATGAGAGGTTCCAAGGGAAGTCCTGCCTTGGCATCACTTGGCATCAAAGGTGCCCCAACACGAGTGATGTTCAGCTGACCATGCCCACCATGGCCACGCCTATCCCAGCCATGCCCCCTCCCTCCCCCTCCCCCAGATCCAACACAACCCTGATGGGGCCCTCAATGAAATCAAGTCTGACCCCCTTGCTCTAGACTAGACAGATTCTGGTTGCGGGAAAGGAGACCTATGTATGCAAAGGTGGTTACAAGAGATGGTTTTCACCCTAATCTTTGTCAACATAGGAGTTGGGGATCTATCTCCCCTGGGTTAATTCTACTCCAGCCACTGTATTAGGAAAAAAAACAATCTGCTGGATGGTCTTATAGCTCCATTCTCGTCTCCAGGTTCTGCGGAGACCCTGTACAACTCAGTCCACAAGAAAATCTTCACACTTCCCGGCGACTGCCTGGTCTACCCTGCCCACGACTACACAGGTGAGTTGGGGAGCGGTTTTTTTGGGGTTTTTTTACTCTTTTTTTTTTTTTTTTTGAATCTTCGAGTTGAGTTTGCATTAGATTTGACTCTCGCGGTCAACATTGTCAGGTCCAGCCTCTCCTCGTTCAAGAAAGTAAAAACCCTTGGAACGATGGTATTTCCAAAGGAAGCTTTTCTTGAATAGGAGTGATAGCAAGGCAAAAGAAAAGCAGGCTCTGAGTTTCCCCCAGCCCCCTCCCCAGGTAAAACCCAGTTAGGTATAAAGCAGGCATGTCAAACCTGCGGCCTGGGGGCTGCATGCGGCCCATTGCAAGTGTACTTGTGGCCCGCTCAGGCGTTGTTTTACCTTGGATCCTTCTTGAGCAGAAAGGTGGGGTAAAATATTTTAAATCAATAAATAAAATTAAGTAAGTGAGTAAACGGGAAGGAGAACCCTATGCGCTGTCCTGTGTTCACTGTTGAAAAGGCCGTCTAGACATGTAACAAATAAGCAAAAAAGCTTCCGAGGCTCCCCGGGCAAGTTGCAAGAGAAACACCTTTCCCTGGAGTGACAGCAACTCCTCCTTAGCCTGGTCAGAGGAGCTGCTGGGCGAGGCCAGCGCTTGAAACCGACCTGTGTCACCACCGTGTGTTTTCTGCTTGTCCTGTTGTCCCAAGAGCAAGACGGGCTGCCCTCCGAGCTGCCAAGGGCGAGCCCAGCCGCTGCGGCCCAATGGAAGAGAGTGCGGCCCTCATCATAACTCAGATGTGACAATGTGGCCCTTGGGGGGACTCTGGGTTTGACATGCCTGGTATAAAGGAATTAGAGGCCCCTCCCCCCCTTCAGTCCGATGTGGATTCAGCCAATCCTCAGGTGTGGAGATGATGTTGTGATGGCTGTCCCGAGAATGGGATAAGCGAGCCTTCCCAGGGTCATCTGCTGCTTTCGGACTGCTTTCTTTTGCCTTCCCTCTGTCTTCCTTCCTTTTCTTCTTTTTCCTTCCTTCCTTCTT
>JAEANM010009110.1:0-16563 GCA_017656035.1 Myanophis thanlyinensis
CCTATTCTGGCCCAGCCCCTCTGTCAAATTTTAGAAACCATTGTGGCCCGCAAGTCAAAAAGTTTGCCCACCCCTGCAATTATCTCTACAGCTCAGGAGATAATGGGCTAGTGAAATCAACAGCCCATTGGCCAAAGTGGTTTTGCAGGTACATAGGAAGCGTAACATATTGAATCAGATAACTGGTCCAATCACCTCATTGCTGTCTATTTTGACAGGCAGCATCTCTTTGGTCTTTCAAACAGAGATCTTTCTCAGTCAGGAGATGAGGGAGACCTTTTGCATGAAAATTATGGTTTCTACCAATAAACCACAGCTGTCTCTGGCCAGAACTGGATAGGAACAGTAGCTCAGAGTCAGCTAGTATCAGGAACAGGTGTGAGGAGTTTGTAGTAAACTCTTTTTTTTTAAAAATATCAATATTGGCATGTGTTACGTTTCTTTCTGAAGCCCTGTTTTCATATCCATATACCTTTGATATGAGAACTGAAACTGTTGTGTAACAATGAGACACATTTATAGTTGTACTTACCTCCTGCTCTAACATATTACTTTTTTTTAATAACAAGAACTTTATCAGAAAATAATATTTTTTTTTAAATGTTATGAGTTGAAAACAATGGCACACCTATTATTTATTCAACCAATTTCAACAATTTCAGGGACTTCTTAGCAAACCAAAACATTGAGCAATATAACCAATATATTTTTATAAGTAAATGGTTTGTTTGCTTTCAGTGCTTGATGGTTTGGATTTCAAGGCTTGCTCTACCAGATCTACTTGCTGTGGGTCACAGTAACTTCAGTAAACTTTTTGCAACAGAGATTTAAGTGGTGAATGATGAATTGCTTGAGACTTATAATGGGAACAGAGAAACAGCATATTGAGTCAGCAATGATTTGGAAGCTCTAATGTGGCCTACTTGACTATATATACTTATTTACCTGGAGCTTATCTGGTTCATGGGTTTTGTCTGAATTATATGACACCACTTGAGATTGCTAGAGTACTGTTTCACTGTACAAATCTATCAGGGGAAATTCCAAAATAGAAAAAAAAATGTAGAAAAAAAGCTGATTTTAACAATAAAAAAATTGAAATAGTTAGTTTGATTCTTTTCATCGTATTTTCAAAATTATAAATAATATTAAATGGGAAGTATTCACTTTCTGAAGATGGTAGTTGAGACTGTTTGGAGGCCCTGCTACTGAAATTTTCAGAAATACATTGTATTCCATAAGATTAGGTCACTTTGACTCACCTCTATCTTTTCTCTTTTCCTTAGTTTCATAGAACATTACTGTATTTCCTTCTCTCTTTTCAAGTCTTAATTCATTTTCTTTACCATTTACATCTCTCACACTTTCTATATGCCATCATCATCTTCAGATTGGCCTGTATATATTATATTGACTTCTGTTGATTATCATGTTTTATCAACTAGGACTTTATTTTTACAATGTAGATATAGACTAGATTATCAGCCTTATACTGTTGTACCAAATGCAACATTCCCTACTAATATTAAGGCCAGTACCAATCAAATTTGGCCAACATTTGCAATTTTAGCTAAATAGACTCATGCTATTCTCTGTTAACAAAGATCTCTCATCTAGACACTGCCATGCAAGCCAACATACTACAATCTGCATCTCTCCAGCAAGGATATAGCATATGCAAAATATTTGACATACAGTTCGGATAATACCTTGTAAGCACATTTGGATCACTTGTTTCTTTTTATTGACAGGTAGCTGCAAAAAGACCAGGATACCTGAAGAAAGTGGCTCCGCAGTTCCTCTTGATGTGGTCCTGTTTTGGCACAAGAGTAATTCGGGATATGACTTTGCATAGTGCCCCTAGCTTCGGTACTTTTTCCCTCTAAGATTTCAAGAAGACAAACTTTGCACCATAGTAAAAAAAAAAAAAAAGCGAAGAAGTTTCATATTTTTCCATGTGTATAAGGTTGGGGAATGGCTGTTTTCAAGGAGCAAATGAGCTTGAGTGGAGTTGAAGGCAGTAATAATGGCGATAATAGTTTTTGAGAAGGAAAATATTCTGGGATTTTTCCCCACACAACCCTAATCCTTTATCCAAACCATCACTTTCTATCACAACAGAAAGTGATGGTTTGGATAAAGGGTTAGGGTTGTAGAAAGCAAACCAGAATGCTTTTCTTCTCAAAAACCATTATTGGCATATTATAAAAAGATAGTTGAAATTAACAATGAGAGTAGTTTGATAGTAATTTCTTATCCAAAGAATATCTGCTTTACTGGGTATTTTCCATTAGGAGTTAGACAGCCATCTGTCAAGGATTCTTTAATTCCATAGGACAAGATGTGAAGCCATCCATTTTTGATGTCGGCATGGAGGGAGGCAGAAAACAGTATCAGAATAATATACTTTTTCACATTTTAAAAAATTGATAACCCTAATGTAGCTCTCCAATTAAAATAAGCAAATTGAATATTATTAATTAATAAACATGTATAAAATCACAGTCTAAATAACAATTTAATGTCCTTTCATATTATCTTAACATAAATTGATATGGCTATTTTTGCATCTTAACATTGAATTTCTCCCTACATATTATATAGTTATTTGATAAGATAGATAACTATTAATGTGAAAGGAGAAGCTAGAGAGAAACAAAAAATAAATCCAGGTAGGCTTGAAAGACAATTATATTAAAATATTGTCCTCAAGTAAGTCCAGGTTTTGACCGAGTTTAAGTCAGATTGGCTGTTTTTTGTATTTGTTCAAATCTTTGGGAGCTGATATATAACAGAATATCTAGATTATCAAATTATCAAATCAGATTGAAAAAATACAGCCATTAACACTGCCTGAAATTGATAATTATTATAAAGGTCATTCTAGACATGGCAATTTTGTAGTTCCCCAGGGAAGGGTGCTCTATTTCCTCTGACGCAATTTTCCATAATCTGGTGCCTTGCATATCTCATAAATTTCAACTGCTGATTAGAAAGGCTGAATCCAGTATATCTGGAAGCAGGTCTTTATAATTAGTATCTGAGATAAAAATCAAGTGTCTTCCATCCTGCATGTAGAGCCAGTATGCCATACTGCTGAGAGAGCCTGTGTGATGTCAGAGCTAAGGTATTGTACAAACACCATGAAGATGCATCAGCTGTAAAAATCCTGAGTGACTTTGGGCCAGTCCCACCCTCCAAAGTTATTCTTGTAGGGAAAAATAGAACTTCTTCCTACATCACCCTGAGCTCTTGGATGGATGGTAGGATAGTCATCTAACCAAAAATAAATAGCAATCTAACCAAGAAATAGCAATAGCACTTAGACTTATAATACCACTTTACAGTGCTGTACAGCCCTCTCTAAGTGGTTTATAGAGTCAGCATATTGCCCCCAACTATCTGGGTTCTAATTTTACCCATCTCGGAAGGATGGAAGGCTGAGTCAACCTTGCAGAGAACTGCAGAGAACAATCGCCAGAAGTCAAAACTGACTCAAAGGCACAGCATTTTTATCTATCAAACAACTGATTGGCAGGCAGGCAGGCAGGAGCAGTGCAATTCCACACCCATAAACAGCCTCTTTATGTCTTTGGTAGCACCTCTCATATTGCCTGCAACCAGAGCTGATCCTCCCACCTTGGGTACCATAGTTTTTTTTCTTTCCTCTGGGGCTCACAATTAAGTGAGTAATAGCAGGACTGTAAACACCAATGAGTTTCATGCAAATGGCATTCACTTTTTTCCTCACATTATTTTGTCACCAGGGTCTTTTCACCTTATTCACCTGATGTTTGATGACTATGTGTTGTACTTGTTAGAATCACTCCACTGCCAGGAGAGAGCCAATGAACTGATGAGGGCGATGAAAGGTGGTGCTGGAATAGGTAAGGTTACATCAGGGTCCTGAAGTTACATCAATCTACCCTAAATGGTCCTATTTTATCTGTGTTTGGTATTGTTAGAATAGTAGAAAAAAAATGTGGCAATGGAACATCTGCTTTTGTATGTGGTACAAATGACAAAAATTGAATAGGCCTGACTATGCTCACACATTATAATAAGTCATAATGAAATGTAACTGGCTTTGACTTTTGTTTTTATACGATTCCTTGTTATTTGGATTTCTGTACCCTGATTTATGGGTTAATGTTCAATGGTTTACGAAGATGCTTTGCAGATAAAAAAACTACTACATCTTTGTTAGACACCAGGGAGCTGGGCTAGAAGTGGACATTATGGGCTAGATCAGGGGTGTCAAACTGGCGGCCCACAGGCCAAATGCACCACGCGCAGGCCACACCCACCCAAGCTCCACGAATGGGAAAAACGTCGTGAAAAGTCATGTGATGGCAACTTGATGCCATGAGTTTGACCCCCCCGTGGGCTAGATGAAAGTTTCATAAATCAAAATGCTATACAGCATGAGCTTTCCCTTTAACATGTATCTTATCTAAATCAGGGCAAAGGAAATACTTGAGTTTGCAGGCTTGAAGCCTTAGAAACTATTACACTTATTTCACAGAAAGCTCAGAAAGCTTTAATTCCCAAATAGAAGAGTGTGGCACTTTCCCTATGTAATCTCTGAAGAGTAGGAAGGACTCCCATTTTGCCTCTGCCACCTCCTTTCAGGCCTCAGTTCAGCAAAATAAGCATTGTTTAGGGCAGAGGTGGGCAATTATGGCTCCTTCATGATTCCCAGAGTTGAAGTCATGAAGGAGCCATAATTGCCCACTCCTGGTTTAGAACACCAAGGGAGAGCGGGCACCACAGATATTTTTCCCCTAACTCTCATCTTTAATTCTTTTACTGCCACACTTTATATTCAATACATTTTTATTTATTGAAAGGCATTAAAGGTTAATATGCTGGTGCATCATACAGAAGGGAAAGATTTATCAACAGTGCTCACCAAACTTTTCTAAAGGCTGCTTTATACAAGTTCTCTCTCCCACTTTAGCAAAACAGAAACAAGTCCTTTCCTGGAGATCAGAAAGGCACATTAAAATCACAGTTGCTTCCAAATTACTCTCAAAAGCAGATGCTATTATGCAGTAGCACTCCCAGAATAACACAATCCCCACCAGTTTTCTCCAATTTGATTTCACTGCAGTTGTGTTACATTTAAATTCCTGTTATATCCAGATAGTTTGGCCAGTTAACTTCAGCTATCTGAACCTAGACTTCCTCTTCTAGAATGTTTTCAATGCACACGGACTGATTCCACTATATTATTTACTTATTATTTTTACTAAGCACTCCGCTAAATTAATATAATTCATTTGATTTAGGTTTATTTATTTTACTGATATGTTGATTAATATCATCAGTAAATATTCATTCATTAGCTATTTTTATTTATTTATGCCCTTTATTATTTTTACAAATAACTCAAGACAGCAAATATACCTAATACTCCTTCCTCCCCCCTCCCCCATGACGGCCCTGTAAGGTGAGTTGGGCTGAGAGAGAGAGAATGACTGGCCCACCAGAAAGGCTTCTCTTAAGACAGTGTTTCTCAACCTTGATGACTTTAAGATGTTTGGACTTCAACTCCCAGAATTCCCCAGTCAGCTGGCTGGGGAATTCTGGGAGTTGAAGTCCAAACATCTTAAAGTTGCCAAGGTTGAGAAACACTGTCTTAAGGCATGACAGATGTTTGTACTAAAGTGCCTTGAGATAAAATAAATTTGCTTTAGGAGCTTGTAATATTCATTTACAATTTTATTGAAGAGGTGCATATTAGGAAAAAAAATAATGAATACAGAAAAAAGAATACTGGGATATAATTCTCATGTTTATATTTTGTACTCTTTTTTCTCCTGGCTGCAGCTGAAGTACAAGAAGAGATCATAGTGGCAGAACCTGTCCCATCGAGTCCCTCCCCTGTTGCTTTCTCTCCAGCGAAATCTGCCACCTCAGTGGATGTTCCATCCGTTCCCTCTCCTATAACTAGTCAGTCCCCAGAGTATGCTGGCTTAGCAACCTCCACAGGTTGGTAAGGCTAAGAAGAACTGCTTGTTTATAGGTCTTTGAAAGGATAACGTTGACCTAAAACTGTGAGGAAGGAGGGAGGAAAAAGTTTTCATTATATCCCAAATTTATACAGAATGAGAAATAGAATTCTTTAAGAATATCCAACCATAGTGGCATCAGCAAATTATTAGGCATAGGGCTGCAAAAATTATCTTTATTTTTAAGACCGTATCAAATCCTTTGAATAAAACTGGAGGCAGATCAGGGATGGGATTTGCTGATTGAGTTATTAATGAAATTTAGATTCTACCCAACTCTAAGCAACTCTCTGTGGGTTACGTTGTCTATAGAGATATTCAGTCATCCAGGTCAGAGGTGAAATTCAACAGGTTCTAGCCTATTCACTAGAACCGGTAGTAAATTTTCTAAGCAGTTCAGAGGACTGGTTGTTAGAAGAAATCTCCTTTTGTTTTTTTCCACTTTACAGGGTTAATCCTGTAAAGAAAACAGGAAAAAACATTCTGATGTTATTTCTAGCCTAATCTTTATTGCCCTGCTTACAGAAACTGCCCACCCAGTCACATGACCCCCCCCAGCCATGCCCACCAAGCCACACCCATAGAACTGGTAGTAAAAAAAAATTATCCAAGTCATGGTTGTCCCAAAGATGCTTTTTCAAGAGGTAACTGGACTTTTTGGTTTTTTCTTTGAAGATGTTTCACAACTCATCCAAACGAAATATCTTCAAAGAAAAAGTCCAGTTGCCTCTTGAAAAAGCACCTCGGGGGCACTGAATCTATCCAATCTTACCAAATGGGCAAAAACCATGGGAGACAGCACTGTCCCTCAAATAACCAGACCCTATGCCAGGGAGGGCTTTATAGAAGCTAACTGGCAACCAGTGCTGCTCTCAGAATAGTGTTGTCACACAATCATACCAAGGCGTGCCCAAAACATGCTACATTGCTACATTCTGGACCAGCTACAGTACCTGAATGGTCTTCAAGGATAGTCCCACATAAAGCACAGTACTGTGATCTATCTGTGAGGGGATTAGGTATGAGGGATCATTTGGAGAGGTGCCTGGTCAAGAAATGGGCCCGACTGGCAAGGACTGTCTTGGCTACAGTGGTCACCTATTCTTTGAGTTATTGTGGTAAAATGACTCCCAAGTATGTGCACCAGTCATTCCGGACTAAAGAACAAAAATCCTGGGGGAGACAAAAATCCATAGCCACTCAGGCTAGGATTGAGTGTGAGTTTGTACCATAGGTTATCTTCTGGGAACAATTTGAAAGTGTAAATCTCTCTGGAATCTGATAGGAGACAAAACTAATGCTTGCAAAGGAGAGGTACTGTATGCTTGCAATCATCTCTTCCACATTCTGACCCCAGTTACACTCTTAATACTGAATCCTTTCAAGCAGGAGTGTCCAATCCTGACAATTTAAAACCTCCTTCTCCTTCTCCTCCTCCTATTCATCCTCCTCCATCATTAGAAGTCTACAAGATCTACATCTGCAAGATCCTTGCATTTGATTTTAATGGAGTTTATAAAGTATTTTGAAGCTAACTGACTCTTTCTGCTTTACGTAGGGGCCATGCAGTCCTATACATGGTCTCTCACGTACACTGTAACTACAGCTGCTGGATCCCCTGCTGAAAACTCTCAACCGCTGCCTTGCATGAGAAGTCCCCACGTTCCTCATTCATCTGTGGCACACAGGATACCTGTTTATCACCACAGAGAAGAGCATGGGTAGGTTAATACTTTGTTTTTGTTTTGCAGAGGAAAGGGGTAATCATTAGCATACAACACCCATCCTTAGCATTGTCTCTTTGAGCTGTTTTTAATTTATATCCCATCATTATTATTTTTTTCAAACAGTTCAAGGCGGCATCTCCAACATCCCTTCCTCCTCCTATTTTCCACACAACAACCCTGTAAGGTGGGTTGGGATGAGAGAGAGTGACTGGCCTAAGGTCATCCAGCTGACTTTCATGATTAAAGTGGGAGCCGAACTCACAATATCTGGCTTTGTAGCCTGGTGCCTTAACCACTAGCACCAAACTAGCTTCTCCAATCAGCCTCAGTTTGGGGAAAGGATTATTGGGGAAGGGATTATTGTATGAAATACAGTTCCAAGATTCGTCTGTGTTTTTCCAGGTACACAGGAAGTTACAACTATGGTACTTATGGAAACCAGCACTCCCACCCAATGCAGAGCCAGTATCCATCTTTACCACATGATAACACTATTTCTGCACCCCTCCATTACTCAGCTTATCACAGAAACTCTTCACAGGTCAGTGTCAATCCCTCCACATCAATCTCCAAGCTCATCATGTTAAATCAGTGGCCTTCCAACCTTTTGGGCAACAGGGACCAGTTCCATGGAGAGAGGTTTTTCTGTGAACCAGAGAGGGGCATGGTTTCATGTGCTACCTGCATCCTTCGGATGGGGCTTCACTTGTTTGCATGGCCCAGTTTCTGGCATGCTATGGACCAATGCCAGTTCATGGACCAGGCTCTGGGGACCCCTGGATTAAATGAAACATCCATCAGGGCAGCAGCAAGAAGTGGTTTCAAAAAACCATCAACTTTCCCCTTTTCCCATGTGCCCACTCAGTGTTTGATTATTCATTTGCTTTAAAGTTTGTTAGTTGATAAGAAAGCTGATAAAGTTCTGAGAAATGCAATATTTGCATCCTTGTAATATTTATGAACAGTAAACAATTATACATCTAAAGAGGAACTTCAAAGGGCCTCCAAGTTTGATGTGCTTATTTTATTTTCCACAGCAGTTTACTGCTTTTGAGCAAAATAAAATGTATGAGTGAACAAAACATGATTTTCTTTCCTTTTAATGCACGGATGGGAGAATTCTCAAGTTCAGAGCACTTGCATCTTTCACCTTGTTGAAGTTATTTTTGTATCACGTGTGTTGGTCATATTTCCTTGGGGACAACATGTGCAGCTTGCAAAAAAGCATCTCTGAGACTTTACACTAATGTTTGAATGACATTAACCCTAAAATTTGCTTTGCCTTCGGGCAAACCTACTTCACCTGGTGGATTTACCACAGACCCATCTCCATTATTTAATTAGGAGCCTTGTAAAAGTTTAACAGAAAAAAACCCTTTCTTGGCTTGATGATGAGGAATACTTCATTGTATTGGGAGTGGAGCTAGGTTTGCCCTTGTAACATTGGCTTCCAGGTGCAATTCAAGGCACTGATCATCACCTTTAAGCACTTTAAAATATGATCACCTATTCCTAAGGGCATCTTTCAGGTCAGATAGCGTCGACGTGCATCTTCCCCTAAATATTGTCAACTGATGACAGCTAGAAGGGTGCCTTTTCTGTCATGGTTTCATACCACCAAGAGGTAGACAAACACATAAAAATTATTTATTTAGGTTAACATTGTTAAAACAAATAAAAAACACTTTTCCTCAGACTAAAACAGCCTTTTACCTACTCACTTTGACTTTTGTTCTTCTCTAAGTAGTTAAGTATGATCTTCAGTAGACAAATTTCCCTCTTGTATGGAGCTAGTTCAGGTCTCAGTACAATAGTTATACTGAGGGGCAGGCCAATCCCAGTGGGATGAAACAGCCCCTCAAGAAGCCTGGATCCATACCACAAAGGGCTTTAAATGTGATTACCAACTCCTTGAATTACACCTGAAGCAAACCAGCACCCAGTGCAACTCGTGAAGTAGTGGCATTACATGGGCCATTCTTGAGGTGCCAAGAACTGCCCACACCATCACACTCTGCACCAGCTATAGCGTCTGAATTCTCTTCAAGGGTAGTCCCATGTAGAGCACATTGCAGTAGTAAAGCTGTGAGATGACTAGGGCCTGAATTACTCAATGCAAGGACTCCTGATCCAGGAAAGGCTGCAGCTACCACACAACCTGAATTTGCACAAAGGCTCTCCTAGCTGTGACTGTCACCTGCTTTTCGAGCAGGAGTCGCAAATCCAGGAGGAGCCCCAATTTGGATGGACCCATCTGGGATAGTGCAACCACATCCAGAATTAAAGACAACAAAGTCCCGGATCTTAGGGCCCCATGCACCCAGGTTCCCACAGCCTCTAGGCACTGAAAGAGGAAAGCAACAGGACAGTAGAGGTCTGAGCTAGAGCAGGATTTTTTTGAAAATTTTAATCCCACTTTTATTTTGTATTATTATTTTTATAAATAAGGCAGCAAACATATCTAATATTCCTTCCTCTGGCTATTTTCTCTACAACAATTCTGTGAGATGAATTGGGCTGAGAATGAATAACCCAAAGTCATCCAGTCAGTTTTCATGCCTGAGGCGGGACTAGAACTCACAATTGTCTGCTTTCTAGCCTGCTGCCTTAACCACTAGATCAACATGGCTGTCTTTTGAAATGACCAATAAATTTGGTTTCAATCTGAATTTCCATAATCCCATGATGCTGTATATTAATTGAAAGATGGAGAAGCATTTGACATGGAAAACAAGGATTGTAATAGTATATATTGTTGTTGTTAGTTGCGAAGTCGTATCCAACCCATCGCAACCCCATGGACAACATTTCTCCAGGCCTTTCTGTCCTGTACCATCCCCCGAAGAATATTATATATAAAACTATAAATTTTAAAAAAAAGTATGTTGTAAAATCAAGGCATGATACAGATTTTTAAAAAATTTATGGTTTTTTAATATTATATATAAAACCATAAATTTAAAAAAAATCTGTATCATATCTTGATTTTACAACATACATTCCATACCTAATGTGCATTTTTAAAAGACCAGCAAAATATATTACAACTCTGTAAGGCTAAATATTTGAAAGCAATATTTTGCTTTATATCAGAGATATAAAGAGTAAAATTTCTAAAATATGAACAAAACTCTTATCATGTTAAGAATTGCATTCATAAGGAAAATATTTTTGCTTTGAACAAGAAAACCTTTCATTCTGCATAATCAACCAGGAAGTTGAAGGATAAGAAGAAAGATATTATTCTTCAGCTTCAAGAACCCAATCTTGGTCGGGCTGGAGGAGAACTTAAAATAGCATTTTCTAAAATAATAAGGGGAAAGAACTAGAGCTCATTTCAAATTTGGGGGAGAAAGGGCCTTAACAATAATCAGCTTAAAGTCACCCCAACTTAAAGGGGCCAGTGTTTCTTGTCAAGGTTCAACGGCATGGGGATGGCAAGTGAGTTGACCCAGAAAATGGTAATTTCCTGTCAAGAGCTCTCCAACAAATGTCGCCTTTATACTAGGCAAAGATCACTAGGCCCCAGTGTTTTGAGATCAGTGTGCTTAAGCACTCTTCATTAAACCGGATGTGGAGTGTGAAAGGTGATTCAGGCTTCTTGGACAGGCATCCGCGCAGATGGTGAAGCCTTGGACACTCCAACAAGGCTGAATAGATGCTTCACTGGTGGAGTTAATAGGCAGGCAGGGTCCAAGGCGGATTTTAAAAATATTGTTTCTCAATAGTCTCTTCACTGGAAGGAAAAAAAAAGTCCCTGACTCATTTGCAATTAGCTGACCTGCCTGTACAAATCTTTCCATGCTGGAGCTTCAGCCCTCACAGATTTTATTGTAAAAAATACTACATATTTGCAATGCCATATTATTTTCCAGCAACTATTCTTTCTTATATTCATGACACATTCATAAACGCAGCTGCATCAACAGGGGGGGCGTGACAGGGTTGGCTACACAGAGAAACAACTCACTGTGTCCCCATTCCCCTTGTTTTTACAGTTGTTTATTATCCCTCACTTTTTGCCTGGGCTTGCTTGCCTCAGAATGTTAATAAAATGAGGAACAGTGGATCATCGAATCTATGGCCATGTTTAAGGAGACTCTTTTCTGTCTGGCAATTTGCACTGCCAATGAGAAGAAAGAGTTTTATCCAACCAAGTTTCAGTAATAGCAACTATATAGTATCTGCCTTTATGTACTAATACATCAAGTTCACCCTGTTTTCTCCCTAAACTTTGAGGGTTAGTTTATAGGCCTTTATGTGTCTTTGGTATGTTTCTTATACCTCCTACTTTGTAACTGGGATTTCCATCCTTTTCATTACTCGCTACAGTATTTCATTGTGTTTTTCTTTTTTTAATTTCTTCTTTCTCTTTACTCCCTACCTCCTTATGTGATTGGTTATCTAGTAGTGGTTTTTATTTGGCATTAGGTTCTAAAGCTCATGAAGATTGGCCCTCCCCCCCATTTTAATTTAAATCTCTTTTGATAAGATGAACCTATTGTTTTCCTAATATATTTCCAGTTCTTGTGAGGTGCAGTCCATCCCTTGCCAGTAACTCTTCACATAGATCAGTGTTTCTCAACTTTGGCGACTTTAAGATGTTTGGACTTCAACTTCCAGAATTCCCCAGCCAGCAAAGTGAAGCTGGCTGGGAAATTCTGGGAGTTGAACTCCAAACATCTTAAAGTCGCCAAGATTGAGAAACACTGATGTAGGTAATGCAAACCATGGTATACAAAGCCATGGTCTTGCCCCAGTATTATGCACTGTGTCATGCCTCAATGAACAATACCAGAATTTATTTATTTATTTATATTGAGAATTTTATATACATTAAAAGCCAAATCTAAAGAAAAAATAGAAAAGAAAGAAAATAAGAAAAGGGGGCTATAAAAAATAAGTTTGAAATATGACTTCTGTCCTTCTCTTCAACAAACACAATCTTATAATCCTCCCTCTTAGATGTCATACAAATCCCTTCAAGCCCACATCTTTTTTAATCCTCAACCCATGATATTATCATTATCTTCTTCTTTCAGAGTCGATAAGAGTCCATATAAAGTTTCCATCTAAAAATGACTCATCAAATATTAATATGTCTGATTGATTTTTCTTTTTAACTAGGCCCTTTTCCATTTCTAAATAAAGAATATGGTTTTCAAGTGAGGAGATCCAGATAGGCCTGAAATCTGGAGCAAAAAGGGTCTGGACTAAAGGTGGAAACTGTGAATGAAAAAACTTATTTCACATCAAGGCTTATTCCCGTACAATAGAATTTACAGCTTCTTCCAATTTGCTTGATTTGTTCACCTTACTTTAGTTACAAGATCAGAAACTTTTCACTCAGGAATTCATTAAAACCTTTGATGTAACTACAGTAGGTGTGCCTAAATGTTTGCATACAATTGTACAATATGTTTGCTATTAATTGCAATAGCAAACTTTTATTATTTATTTTGTGCTTGCCAATTTGATGGAGAAGGGATAGATTTATTGTCTTTTTCTTCTTCTTTTGGCTGTTCCTGTTAGGGGTCACCACAGTAAATCATCTGTTTACACTTAACTCTATCCTTGGCATCCTCTACTCTCGCCCCAATTAACTTCATGTCTTTCTCTGTCTACGAATTCTTCTGCCTCCTCTCCTTCGACCAACAGTAGTCCAATTTCTGCCAGCTCCCTGTAGGTCAACAGCACTGGTAATTCCTAGACCAACTTTGTTTTCCCATGCACAATCACAGATTTTTGTAAATTCTATATTTCCCACATTAAAGGTTAAGGAGAGAGTTCTGTCAGAATATGCATCTTATGTATTTCTTTTCTGGGAGGTGAGGGGGGGAGAGGAATCTGAAATGTATTGCCTGACAATTTTTTTTCACAATATGCTTTCATGTCTTTAGTACCCTTTCAATAGCCAGTCTTCACGGATGGAACCCTGCCTGATGAGCAGTACCCCAAGATTGCATCCATCTCCAGTTACACCTCGCTGGCCAGAGGTGCCCTCGGCAAACCCTTGTTATACAAGTCCACCAATGCATTCCACAAGATATGGAAATTCCAGTGACATGTATACCCCGTTAACCACACGGAGAAATTCTGAATATGAGCACATGCAACACTTTCCTGGCTTTGCCTACATCAATGGGGAAGCAACCACAGGATGGGCAAAATAAACACGACTGGTAATAATATCAATCCTACATATTTAATAAAAAGAACACAGACAAAAAAGTCTATGCCTGTTAGTAGATTAATGGAAGCTTATGTGAACATTGGTAATGACTACGAAGACGGGAACTCTCCTGGGCATATGACTATAAGCATGGAATGCTCTACTGCTCTAGGCCAGTGCAATGGTTCCTCCAAGCAAGCAAGGTTTTAGTGCTGCTATTAGCATTATGTAGGCCAAGGTGTGTCTTTCATTTTGTGTTTTTCCCCCACATGCTAAAATCTGCCCTAATAGATGTCATCTCAGTTATCGCTGAAGGTTCTCCATCTGCTTTGTTCGTTTGTAAACCTACAATTGCAGTAGAACTTATCTGCACCAGACAGGCCTATATTCCTCAGTACACCATGGAAGCATAATGGACTTTAAAATCATCCAGTCTGGCCATCAAAAAAGTTTTGATTTAATAATCTACATTACACTAAGCTACCATAAAAAAAACAATCCTCTCATTTTCCTGTCTTGAGTTCCATTTTTTATTTTATTTTTGTTAAAACTGTGTGGAACTAGCTTCTTTAAATCCTCCTTCACAGCTATTAATGTAAAAAATTTCTAGACCCTCAAGACAGATATGGGGGAGCTTACAGTGAGGATGGCATGTTTTCTTTTTCAACTCATGGCTTAGCATTTTTATTGTTATCAACCTATACAATTTAACAGCTAGAAGTGTTGACTGAGAAGCACCCAGTTTGCCTATGGGCCAGAACTAAGCCCACAGTTAAAACCAGATTGCTTCCATTTCTTCTATTTAAAAAAAATAGATAAGATTTTAAAGTGCACTACAGGCTGGCAAGAGAAGGGTTTCAGTGCTTTCCACCCCTAAATCAGTGTTTGTCAACCTTGGCGACTTTGAGATGTTTGGACTTCAACTCCCAGAATTCCCCAGCCAGCAAAGCGGAAGTTGAAACATCTTAAAGTCGCCAAGGTTGAGAAACACTGCCCTAAACAAATATTTATTTCCCATTTCATATGCTTGTTCCATATGCTTGTTTTAGCTTCTCCTTCAGGTAGGCAGCCCCCATTAGGAAAAGCAGATTGGGAGGGAGCGCAATCAAGAGAAAATGGAAAATAACTCCTTCCTGTCCATACTGCTCTCAGTTTTTCCTGCAGCATTGAAGTGTCACATGTCATGCAGGTAATGGCATCATGCAACACAACCTGTAATGCAGTGATTCTAATACTGGCTTGCATATCTGAGATTTGTAAAGATATTTTACCTGCAGTGTTTGATTGGCATACATATTTTATCATTGAAACTTTGTAAACGGTCTTTAAGGAAAACATATTGGAATGAGCAAATTTTTACTAAAGGAAAATGAAAGAAGGTTTTTGCCTCTCTTTAAAAACCTTCACTTGCTTTTTCCAGAGTTATGACAGTTGCCCTCAGTTTCTAATGCTTCTTTGAGACTTCTTAAAGCAGCACATTAGTTGTGTTTAAGTGAATTTCAGTTGTACCTTTATATCATGGTGCACTTTCCTATTGATCAAATAAGTATCACCTTAAAAAACGATGTGTAGCATTGAATGATCACTGCCTTAAATTGTTGTGTTTTGTACTATTATCAGTATTTATATCACTCTATGATTATTAAAGGTAATGCATCCTTAATTACAAGGGATGATGCCCCATTTCCACAGAACATTAATGTATATGTGAAGGAGAAGGACTGTATTGTAAAGACCAGGTAGGAAATAAATACCTTCTCCTACTGAGAAACTCTCATATAGATGTGTAACATCAGCCTTAGTGAAATCCGTTCTTCCTTCCATAACTTCACATTGCTTTCCATCTGACTCCAGGCACACCTCTAGGTCTTCTTTCTGAAGCTGCTGGTAAACCAATCTGGAGATCTATTCTAGCGCAATGGTATACTATCTGGGGAATGCTGGGAGTTGAAGTCCATACATGTTAGTTGCCCAAGATTGAGGAACACTGATCTAAAACATAGCTAGTAGTTGAACAGTCCATTGGGATGAGTGGAAGAGCCCTAAATAGTATCTATCAAAGTCTTGATGTTGGACATTAAGGCTATTTAAATTAGCACAAAAGCATCCAACAAGAGGGCTATTTAGACTCCTATGGACAACTGTTATGGTGAGAACATTATGAGAGCAAAATGAAAGTGCTATGTCTGAGACTTACCATGAAAGACGACAACCCATTTATAAAGCCTGGTCCTGGGTTCCTTTGCTAAAACAATTCCTTACATTTATACCAATTTCAAAGTTGTGCCTTTTAAAACTTATTTTATGTAAGTAAGGGGAAATTGTATTTTGCATCTCATTTTTCATTGGTATTTTTGGTCAAATTCATAGTTCTTTGTGAATTTTTTTGTAGAAGAACTATTAACATAGAATGTTATGCTTCCGTATTATATAAAAAACACCTAGTAATTATGGTGGACTTATTACCCTATGGGTAAGATATTACAAGAAAATCTGGCATCAGGCATTTTAATAATTGTTTTGTAAATAAAATATTTGATAGCACTCAACTGTGGTGATAACTGTTTATGGTTAAAAAAATGGAATTATGGAATTGTGTTATTTGTACAGTTATCCTATATAGATATATATATATATATAAAGACTTTTC
>JAEANM010009111.1:0-16562 GCA_017656035.1 Myanophis thanlyinensis
TATATATGACATACATATATACATATACGAATAAGGTTAAAAGTTCAAGGTCCAGATACACTATATGTAAAAGGAGATAAAACAGTCATGGATCATGATTTATATATATATATTTATATTTATTTATATCCCCTTTATTTATATATACATACATACACATACATACATACACACACGTGTAAATGTGTATATATGACAGACATATACATATACGAATAAAGTTAAGAAATCAAGGGCCAGATATTCGTGGCCCAGATAGGGAAAGGAGATAAAACCATATGGACCATAGTTTATTATAGCCAAATGTTTCGGGTACCTACTCGTCACCTTCGTCAGAGTGAACTTTGTTTTACTCACTCTGATGTAGGGGATGAGTAGGTCCCCCGAAACATTAGCTATAATAAACTATGGTCCAAGACAGCGTTTTATCTCATTTCCCTACACATATATACATATGTATTGGTCTGCTTCCTTTGTTGCCTTCAAATTCAATCACCCCAGTGTGGAGCTGATAAGAACTTGATCCCAGAATTTGAAATTTTTTTTTTAACCTTTGCAAAGGGGCTTCTTTGCCCACCTGGAAGTACAAATCGCCAAGTAATGCAGGCAAAGCAAAATGTCCGACATGCCACAACTTAAACCTCTAAATAGAAACGATCTGTCAGGTCTGTCGTCTTCAGCTTCTTTCGCTTCTTTGGCATCCTGCCATAAAAAGGGAGGTGGGGAGAAAGGAATTTGGGGGAAGCAAAGGTCGCAGGGGAGCATGGGAATGAGTAGACAAGTGTGTGTGTGTGTGTGTGTGTATGTGGTGGGGGAAGACAAGCTGACAAGAACCAGAGGTGTAAAAATGGAATAAGTCGGTTGCTAAGGACACAGCCTGGGAATAGAATGGGAACCCACATGAAGAGCTGCCTAGTATTAGAACAGTTCCCAAAACATCAAGAAGGAATACTATTGGACACTGATGAACTGGTCTAGGTGGAAGGGCTGTGGAAAGAAAAAAAAGTGTAACCTTTGCCTGGGAATACTCTGATCTAAATTAATGTCAGACCTGCCCCTACTTAGACATTTAGGAAAGAAAGAGTCTCGGCTCCTTTAGTTTGAATTGTTAGATTCTTTTATACTAAAGTTAAGTGGTTGCAGCGAAAGTAAAGCCAAATCCGAGTATTCCTGCGCAAAGATTACACGGTCTGACAATCTTTGGCTCTGTTGAGAAAGGTATAGTTTATTAGCAGTCAAGGGTATTGCAGTCTTTGACCACAATTGAATCCAAAATTAATATTAAATGAGAAATTGGTTAAGTTGCCCCATTTTACGACTTTTTTGCCCCGTTAAGTGAATCACTGCAATTGTTAAATGAGTAATGCAGTTGTTAAGTTAATCTGGCTTCTCTTTTTGACTTTGCTTGTCAGAAGGTCCCAAAAGGAGATTACATGACCCACCAGGCCACTGCAACTGTCATAAATATGAACCATTTGTTGAGCTTCTGAATGTAAATTGCATGACCGCTGCAACTGTCATAATTGTGAAAAATGGTCACAAGTCGCTTTCTTCAATGCTGCTGCTGCTTTGAACATTCACTAAACCAATGGTTGTAAGTCAAGGACTGCCTGCATTGCAAAGCCAGAACTGAGAAAATCTCTGTCTCTGTCTCTCTCTCTCTCTTCCCCCCCCCCCCCACTGCCTAGCAGCGAAGCACAAGCAAGCATAAGGTGGCAGCTGACCCAAAAAGCATTAATTAATTAAACCCAAATCTTTTCATAGGGTACAGAAAGAAATGATGCATGTGTTGGGAGAATTTTCCTGGGTTTCTTCTGAGCTGGGAAGCAAGATGTGGAGGCTGGCTTTTGGAAAAAAGATTTATTATTTTGGAAAAAGATTTATTATTCCAAAAACAATACAAGGTTTGCTGACCCCAGACTGGCACACCAGTGGGTTTGGGGTTTTTTGTATCATTTTTAGCTCTTTGTCTAAGACATGAGATCACAAAAGTGTGATGTATAAGTGTTATCACCACCCAGGAACAGGAAACACAGGTGTGATATACTTTTTATGGTCAGAGGAACTTAGAAAACATTTTATCTGTTCTCTCTCTCAGGAAAGATCTTCCTAGCCAGGCAGAGGTGCTAAATTCCCAAGGCTTTTAAATGTTTATTGGTGACCCAGGGCCAGATTCCTGCCTGTCAGTGATCTATTGCCTTTAAGGAAACATTGTATTTTTTGAGTAGAGATCGGTTTCTCTGATACCAGATCACAAGGTTGTTTAAAAGAGGCAGAGTGAAAGGCTTTTTAACTTTTATCACATGCGTTTAGTACACGTGATCGTCCATAAATAAATGAACAGTTAAAATACATTGATTGTGAAGTTCCAACAATAGAAAAAAATTGATTTTTACATAACATTCCACAAGTGACTAATGTATGTATGGCTTACACTCTTTCCCAGTTAGGTTTGTGGGTTTTGTTTTTTGCACATTGCAAGCGTATTCAGAAATTATGGAAGCTTCACCAGTGGAAGCTTTCAAGAAGAGACTGGACTGCCATTTGTCAGAAATGGTGTAGAGTCTCCTGCTTGGGGTTGGACTTGATGACCTACAAGGTCCCTTCCAACTCTGTTATACTGTTATTATGAAGTGGCGCTAAATCTGTTATTATTCAGGACAATAGCTCTCTATCTAGTTGTTGAAAAAGCCAGGTCTCATTCAAAGAAATGGCCTTGGCTAAGAAAGGGGGAAACATGCTTTCTTAAAGATAACAAAGAGGGACAGAATTGAATGTTAGAAGGGATAGTATCACCTTTTAAAATGCTAATAATGAAGCCTAAAATCTGAGGCCACACCTCCCTACTTTGGAAACTACACCCATTGACAAACCCAAGTGTGATGGCATGTGCAGGGGAGGGAGGGTGGGAGAAGTCAGGAGAATTGGGGGTGGGGGATGTTGTAGTACCAATGGAGCTTCCCAGGGAAGAGGCAGCACATTCCAGACAGGGGCAGAGACAGGTAGTCGCTACAGGTAGTCCTTAACAACCAATCGGAGGAGTCCTTGGTGTTGTCTGAGCTTGCTTGTTGCAGAGTCTCTGGTTGGGCTGTTTTACTGTTGGCTCTTTGGCAGGGCAGGTTTGATTTAAATCAAGATCTGGATTGCATCTTTTGCACGCTCCCCCCAAAGCCTCACACACCCTTCCCAATCTGCACTATGCCTCTCATGCATTCTGTCACACTCTTGCACATTGTCTTGCTCCTTCCCTGGAACTTAAAACTCTTCTCTGGCTTGCTCGATGACCCCATCGTTTAGCAACAGAAATTCTGGCCCTGTTGTTGTTGTAAGTTTTTCTCCTGGTTCACAATTGCCAATGTTTATTGACCAAACACATTTTCCTTTTGTTTCCCCCACCTTCAGCTGGCTGGAAGAAACCTCTTCATCTCTTTTCTGGAGGATGTCTGTTCATGGGGAGAACATAAACTAAGTCCTGAAAAATCAGCAAGAGGCAACATCCACTGCTTCTCGAGGAATCTTGACTTCCTAGTAGATTCTAAGCCGGTTGCTGCTTTTCTCTGTGTTTCCAAAACCAGAAGTCTATAAATTAAAGTGGAACATGGAGGACTGTTCGCCTCCTGTTGGGAGGATTAAGGAATTCCTAAATTGCTCACCATCCTGGAAAGACTGCATGGATCTAAGCGGAGCGGTTGTGAAGCCCCAGTACTGGGAAGTCTGGCAGCAGGTCCTCCTGCCTACTCCGCAGTACAAAGAGACAGATGCAACCCCTCCCAAGATAATGCTGGATGACATTCAAACTTGTGTGGTTTCCTTTGAAAATTCTCCTGACTCCATTAAAGAAAAGGAAGCCAATACCAAAGGGATGGTTGGGATTGATTGCATGATTACTATTGAAGAAGAAATTGAAGTCCAAGGGAAGTCTTCTCCGGAATCTAGGATTGAGCGCAGAGATGATATCAAGATTTGCACCTTGCCTGAGTTACAAGACAAGGCCCCGTTTATGGCCATAGATGGAGGGAGGACTAAGAACGTCACAAAACCCGTCAGAGGCCTCTCCAAAGTTGAAAAGGCCACTCAGACTGAAGTCACCCAGATGGAGATGGTTAAGATCTGTGAGAACTATATTCAGAAAGCAGAAGGATGCAAAGACGCCTTACGGGACAGGTGTCTCCGGGCCAATGTGGCTCCCAAAAACAAACCAAGAGATTCTGAAGAAGGGACGATCCATTTCACCGAACCTGATGGAACAGGAGACTCTAAAGAGGCAGCTTGTAATAACCTCACAGCTGGAGGCAAGGGAGATGAGAAGGAAGAAGAGACAGCCATCTTGAAAGGAGGAGGCATTGCCATGGAGACTGCCCGTCAGAGTTTCCGCTGGTACTGTTACCCAGAAGGTGAGGGACCCCGAAAAGCTTACAGCCAACTATTGGAACTTTGTCATCATTGGTTGAAACCAGAGAGACATAGTAAGGAACAGATTCTAGAGCTGCTGGTCCTGGAACAATTTTTGGCTGTCTTGCCCAAAGAAATACAGAGTTGGGTATGGCAGCAGCACCCGGAAAGTTGTGGGCAGGCTGTCGACTTGGTGGAAAACTTTCTGACAGGACTTTCTTTGCTTGAGAGACATGGGAAAAAGGTGAGGGATCTTGAAAGACCATTGGCTGCTAGGCACAGTGTCTTAATATTGACCCACTCAGGGCTCAATAGTTTAGAAGGGTGATGCTGTTAAGAGTCATTATTTGAGGCTGAAAAAAACAATCTATCTGTGAGGAAAAGGAATTCCCAGAAACTGAAGATCTAGATCTTCAATTTTTCAGACTTAAGAACTCCGGAGAAGCGGGAATTTATATAGGGAGGCTTGCATTGCTATTGGATCATTTGGGTCACCTGACTCCTTGGAATTCTTCAGTGTTCCCCAGTGATGTGCCCTTTTGACAACTCATCCATCTTTTTAACAGATGAACAGAGTTGGAAGGGATCTTGTAGGTCATCTAATCCAACCCCTCCTCGCCTAAGCAGGAGACAAAAACCATTTTGTGGCAAGCCATCCAATTTCTAACAATTCATTCTTGAAATAAGGATGAGTAGCCACTCCCCTGGCAGGGTTGATGTGGTGGGGAAAATAGGAGGGGGAAGGCATGTTGGATATGTTCACTGCCTTGAGGTATTTGTAAAAATAATAAATAAAGGCAGAATACCAATAAGCTGATACCAAAGAAATAAAGGGAGAATACCAATAGGTTGATGTAACAAATGTGTGCACTGATGCTTACAGTAGCCTTAACTGAGGTGATTTTTATAAATTCATAAACAAATGACATTGTTTTAATATTAAGGAGTTTTCCCCCCATTCTCATGCTGCAGGACTATAATAGATTAATATGTATTCTTTGGACTATTTGGAAAATAGGAATCAATATTCCATTTTTTTATCATTTAAATGATTTGAGGAAATGTGCATGATTTAGTGATTCTGTCTTAGTATAAATAATATACTATATTTTTCGGTGTATAAGATGCACCGGAGTATAAGATGCACCTAGCTTTTGAGGAAAACAAGAAAAAAAATCTGCTTCTACTGACGATCAGCTGTTCCAGGTTGCGGGGATTGCCGCCTCTGGGAGCCCCATTTTTGGCCCTTTTCCTGGCCTTTTTTGGCCCGTTTTTCACCCTCTTTTTAGACAGCTTTTTGACCAAAAAACGGGCAGTAAAAGGCTAAAAAAATGGGCCAAAAAAAGGTAAAAAATGGGCTGGTGGGTGGGCAGGGCTTTGGCAACATTCACTATATAAAACGCACAGACATTTTCACCCACTTTTTTGGGTGGAAAAAGCGCGCTTTATACACCGAAAAATACGGTACGTGTTATTCCTTCATTTCAATGCAAGATTTAAATCACATCTTCGGCATTTAGAATGTAGTCGCTTCTGTTTTCTCAAAGAATCACATAACATGTCTGTGATTAAATTTGATTGACTGTTCAAAGTTTCAACAGCGCTGAAAAAAGTGACTTAGATCAATCCTTAACGCTAATGACCATCAAATGATCCAAACAGTAACATGTTTATAGTTCAGGTGCTTGGCAGCTGGTATGTACTTGTGATGACTGCAATATCCCGGGGATGTGTGACCGCCATTTGTGACCTTCCCAACTGGCTTCTGACAAGCAAAGTCAGTGGAGGAAGCCAGATTCACTTAACGACCACGTGATTCATAGAACAGCTGCAGTGAATTGTTTAACGACCATGTCTGTCAAAAAAAAAATCATAAAATTGAGTGCAACTCGCTTAACAACCCACTTGCTTAGCAATAGAAAATCTGTGTCCCAATTGTCATAAATCAAGGACAAGCTGCAACAACTCATTGTTTCTATGTTAGAATAAAATAGAATAACAGAGTTGGAAGGGACCTTGGAGGTCTTCTAGTCCAACCCCCTGCTCAGGCAGGAAACCCTATATCATTTCAGACAAAGGGTTATCCAATCTCCTTAAAAACTTACAACTGCTGGAGGAAAGTTGTTCCACTGATTAATTGTTCTAACTGTCAGGAAATTTCTCCTTAGTTCTAGGTTGCTTCTCTCCTTGATTAGTTTCCCTCCATTGCTTCTTGTCCTGCCCTCAGGTGCTTTGCAGAATAGCTTGACCCCCTCTTCTTTGTGGCAGCCCCTGAGATGCTGCCAGCAGTTTCCCATGGAAGCAGAGGTAGTCCTCGACTTACAACCACAATTGAGGCCAAAATCTTCATTGCTAAACAATATAATTGTTAAGTGAGTTTTGCCCCATTTTATGACTTTCTAGCCACAATTATTAAGTGAACCACTGCAATTGTTCAGTTGGGAACACGGTTAAATGAATGGCTTCCCCATTGACTGAAGTTTATCAGAAAGTTGCAAGAAGTGATCACATGATCCTGGGACACATAGCTGTCATAAGTATGAGCCACATGCCAAGCATCCAAATTTTGATCACCTGACTCAGGGGATGCTACAAAGTTCGTAAGTGTGAAAAACGGTCCTAAGTCCTGTTTATTTTTCCAGTGCTGTTGTAACTTCGAACGGTCTCCAATTGGTTGTAAGCTGAGAGCTATCTGTACAGGATGGGTTCTCAATTATTCAACGTTTGAATGGTTTCAGGCTCTGGTGACTTTTGAAGAGGTGTCCATGTATTTCTCAGAGGAAGAATGGAAACTCCTAGATGAATCTCAGAGGAAGATTTTCACAAAAGTGATGATGGAGAATTATGAGAATGTCCGAGAATTGGGTGAGAGTTGGACAGGACTGGGGACGTGTAATGGGCTGGGAAAATAAACTTGAGGGAGAGGAGGAAGGGCTGAAGCCCACACCAGTGTTTCTTAACCATGACCACCTGAAGATGTGTGGACTTCAACTCCCAGAATTTCCCATCCAGAGAAATCTTGAGTCCAAGGCAGGTATGGAAATGGAGAAAGTCTCTTAGAATTGACTCTTCTGCATTCTCTGCAGTGTAAAATCAAGGAAGGAAGAGGCGTTTGCAAGATTCTGTTACTGTAACCTTACAATAAGCTTAGAACAGTATTAGTATTGTTTTCCTGATCTGGATTACTCCGAAGGACTGTCAGAAAGTGACCTACGTCTTATATAATGCTGGGGCTTAAACCTGGCTCACTTAACCAAATCGCTTAACAACGAATTAAGCATTGCAGATACGTGCAGGGTATACTCAGCTCTCTGCAAAGCATTGGCCGTTTGTGACCAGTCTTTAGCAAAAGGAGAACCAGAGCTTCGGCCTATTATGAAGACAAGGCAAGGTGGAGACTGTGCAAAAAGTTAGGTTTAGCCAGGCTGACTTTGGAAGGCTTTTAATAAAGCCTCCTATGTAAATGAATTTATATCCTTTCCTATTAGGTTAGCATAGTAGCCAAAGATCTCTGAGATATGGTTGGTGAATATATGACGTGTGTTAGGCTATCTTTTACCACCAGAGTAATAAGTAAGATCACTGAGCCACAAACTATACCCAGATACCTTTTAAGGCAGAGTTCACCAACTTTTCCCGGAGGGGGGGAGAGGTGGCAAGGGAGAGGAGATGGTTGTGTGCAAGGGTAGGCACTCGTGTGCTGCTCCATTGGCACGAGTGATGGGCATGGGTGCCCGCTGCTTGCGTGAATGGAGCACGCGTGCATATGCTTGCTCACTGCTTGTGCCAAGTGGGGATACCGCCCACTCGCCCTTCATTTCCCATGGGCCGGTTTCGAATGGCCCAAGGCCCGGTAGTGGGCTGCAGCCCTGGGGGGGTTGGGGATCCCTGTTCTAAGGGAAGAGATGCTGATTGGTTCCTTCACCATAAGTTTGAGCCTACAGCTAGTGTTGCCGTTGAAAACTGTAAGTTGGCTTTAACTTGTGCTGTCGAAACTTTCTAATTTGACATGCAGGCAGGTTTGAGTTTTGAGTAAGATGTTCTCATGGATTATCATCTTTAAGATGTTTTGCTTTTAAAAATAAATTCTCCACCCCTTCCCCCCTTTTTTCTTTTTTTATCGGTAGGATTTCCCACCAACAATCCAGATCTCATCTTTAAAACGGGGCGAAGCGAGAATGATGAACGGTACACGGATAAAATTCAGAACCTTGTAGAAGATGCATCTCCAAAAGTCACAGGTAAGGCAAAAGTTGTTTTTTCTTGACTTGATTTGCTTCCGTGCCCAAAAGCAAGGAATGGGCATGGGTCATCTTTGTGAAACAATATATAATAGCAGGTGAGTTCTGAAACACCCAAAGTTTAATCCCCCACTGGGCTCTGTAGCAGCTGCATGAGGGCATGGCACCTTTTCCAGGAGAAAAATCTTCATTAGCATATGGCATGGAGCACATGGATAACAGTAATAAAATTATATGGAAGGTGCACATAATGTTTATGGTACACGTATGATGGAAATATGTAGTCAGTTTGGTAAGATTTGAAAAATTCAAAAAGTTAAATATAGGTTGTAGATCACATCACAGTCATGTCAGAAGCGCTGAGGCGCTTCCCAGTTGAAAGGATTAGGTGAAAGGATCATTGTTGCCTGGAAGACACACAGTCGGAGATTCCTTTCATGTTCCCAGCAGGAGCTGGAGCAAAGGACGGGAACTCAGCCTCCCATAGGGCAGCATGCAGGGTCTCAAACATGGGCTTGCTAACCTCCAACCCAGTATCCTAGCCTGAGTGCTAACGTGCTCCTTTAGTTATAGATCACATTTTAAAATACGTTGATTCATAAAAATAGAATAAGTTTTCTATATATTAATAGAATGATACCTCAGGGTTATTTTAATTTGTTAAATTAGTTATAATTTTAAAATTTTAAATTCAATTCATTTTAATTGCTGATTTTAATACTAACTAATGTGATTTTAAATTGTCAGCTTTATATAATCATTTTAATTGGTGTTTTAGATTACTTTCTATGTATGTTTTTTATCTGCTGTACACCGCCCCGAGTCCCTTGGGAGAGGGGGCGGTATATAAATTTTGAAATTAAATTAAATTAAATATCTGGGCCATTTATCCAATTAAGCACAGTATTTGTTAGTCAGAGAAAGTCTGCTTTTCCTCCTGTTTAAGCTTGCAAGTGGCAGCTAGTCATTGATAGTGATTGATGAATGGTGGAGGCTGGGATAGATTCTTTTTAATTAATGATTTGCTGTGGCAGGGTTTTGCCAAACAGTGGAAATTAATGGTGGTTTATTGGTTTAAATGGTTTTTTAGCAAAACTGTTGTAAAAGGTCAGATGACCTCAGGATGGTGCAAACAATTGTAAATGCAGCCTGCTTGCCAAGCACCCGGTTCAACCATTTAACTAGAAGGAGCGGTGACCATCAGAATTTAGAATCCAAGTAGTAAGTAGTCCCTTAGTAGATCCATCGCAACTTTGATTGGTTGCTAATCAACCGATCATAAGTCAAGGACTACATGTATGGTAAGGTGGAGGTTTAGCAGGGTCTAATTTTGTCTTGACTGGAATTTCAGAGTATCAACCAATGCAGGGGTGTCAAACTTGATTTAATTGTGGGCCGCATGAGGGTTGGGTTTGACCTCGGGGAGTGGCCAGGGTTGGCGAAGCCAGCTCGACGTCACTCATCAAAGCTCCGTTTTCACCCACAACGGCATGCCCGGGCTCCATTTTCACTGGCAGAGGACTGCAGGAAACTGTCACGGCTGAAAACAGAGCACTGGCAGGCCGCGCGCATCCCTCCTGAACTCCATTTTTACTGGCAGAGGCACCATGGGCCAGTCGTCCACTGTTTCCAGAGTGGCCCCGCGGGCCAGAGCTAAGCACCCTGTGGGCTGGATCTGACCTGCAGGCCTTGAGTTTGACACCCCTGAACCAATGGAAAAGAACAGTGCTCCAGGCTGAATATAATTCCTAATTTTTTCCCCTTTAAAGGAGAGTTGGAGTTTTCAAATGAAAACGAGAAGCTGTCAACCTGGAGAGAAAAGGACATGGAAGCTGTCCTGCCATCCGGCCCAACTTCTTCTCCAAGACTACTCGAGAGTTGCGATGCTACTGTCAAGGGTCGCTCTGCCAGAAAGGAGAAGGTGACAAGACCCCTTTGGCAGCAAAACATGCCAGGCTTTACATGCCCGGACTGTGGCAAGGGATTTTTTAGCAAATCAGACATGGCTCGACACCAGTGGTACCATTCCAGGAATAAGCCCTACCAGGGCTTGAGTTCTCCCAAGAGCTTTGCCAAGCCCTCCCAACTGGCCCAGCACCAACATCGTCAAACTGGAGAGTGTCAGTGCTCCAAGTGCGGGAGGCGCTTTATGGATCACTACGCACTGACGCGCCACCAAGCGATCCATTCCACCAAGCGACTTTTCCACCGCCGTCGCAGGGGCTTCTACTTCAACTACAATCTGCGCCAGCACCAGAACCCGAACCAGCAAGTACCCGGAATGAAATCCCTTTTTCACTGTCCTCATTGTGGGAGGCAATTCACTCGCCGCTGTAACCTTAACCAGCATTCTCGGATACATCAGTATCAGTGGCAGCCACAAGGGAAGAAGGAGGTGGACCTTTGCCCTGGAGGTCCAACCCAATGAAGCGACGTAGGGTCAAGTTGGGCACGGTGCATAGCAGAAGAAGTGGGGGTTCTCTCTACTGGGAACCCTGAAAATAAAAGAATTGGTAAAGCTTTGGGTAGGGGAAAGTGATGAGGGCAGAATTTTGTCGTCCCCCCCCCTTCCTAACAGAATCTGTTTTTGGACAGAGGGCAGAATTGCTGATTTGTGGGTTGTGATAGGAACCGATTGACTGGCTCGTCGCCTGAGCCTGAAGTCGTACAGCCATGATTGCAGATGGAGTGAGAGATTTGAGGGTGGAGATGATGACGTTTGGACTTGTCCAAGATGGAGAGCTGTTCCAACCAGACCAGCTGGGTGGAGTGTTCTAATCTAAATCTCAAACCCGCAAATGAGACTCTTCCTAGGAATCCTCTGCAGACGCTCAATAGGAATTCCAGCTTTTCTCAAGGTCGGGCAATCCATAGTAAAGAAGCATCCTAAAGCATCTTGGGAATGCTGACTCTTTTAATTTGTCCAACTTAGCCACCCAGGATTAGTTTGCTGCTGTTTTTGGCCAACCCCACAGGTCTGGATTGTCCCCAAAGTTTTTAAGGCAGTATTTGAACAATCGTCAAGAACCTAGAGGTCCATCGAGTTATTCCTCTGGACAAATATCCGTTCTGGTATAACAAATGTGAATAAAACTGCAGAGACTATTCTAGCACTAGCAAGTCCAAGACGAGTTCCAAGTTTCGGCATTTGCTTCTGTACAGAATACCTCTGTCCTCTCACCTGAATCTGTCATGATGATCTTGTAATTTAGTGTTCCTCAACCTTGGTGGCTTTAAAATGTGCGGACTTCAACTCCCAGAATTCCTCAGCCAGCCTTTTAAAGCCAACAAGGTGAAGAAACACTGTTATAACCTATCTTGACTGTGAAAAAAATTCTTGGCAAGTTGGATTCTAGGAAGTCTTGGTTATAATGGGCTTCGAATACTTGTCTTCGATGGTCTAAGTTGTCCCAAGCCGGTTTTGATTGGTGACTGTTTGTGACTTTGACTGGGATGTGGGGATTGATGACAAATTTTAAAACATTGCTATTGTGGAATTATTTATCTTTAATGACTTGAGAAAAAGCATTACTTCAGTACAGGCAAAAAGGAAAAAGGAGATGGCTAGCTGAGAAATCTAGATGTCCCTCCCCCAACTTGTAATAATTTGTACATAGTTTTCAAGTCCAAAGATTTATTCAAGTTCATCCTCAGAAATTCAAGCAGTGGTGCCAGATCTTGTTCTGATTTGGTTTGTGGTTCAGTCTATGTTTGCTTCACAAGCAAATGACAATGGGACACCCCGATTAGACAACCTGAATTACCTAGGTGATTCATATTCCCCCCCACCATCAGAATTGGAGGTGAGGCTTGTCATAGGTCACCTCTAGAGCTTGGTTAACAATCCTGTCAAACAGAAAACAACCAAGATCCTATTGGCCATAGATACATTGTCAGAATGTTCATAATGCCAGGGGTTTTTCAGACAACCACTACCAAATAAATATAGACTAAGCTTTACACTAGGGGTCCTTGATAGGGCCTGCTGAAGCCATTAATCTGGCCTGCAAGGGACCACGAGGCTGCCCTATCCACATTGCCTTGCCCACCTGCTTTCCCCCACCCACCTTCTGAAGGCCGGGGAGGCCAAAAGTGGGCTGCACAGAGTCCCCGGGAGGCCTCCACATGACCTGTTTTTGGCCTCCCCAGCCTCCAGTAGCAGTCTGCTGGCCAAAAGAGGGCCCATTTTTGGCCTGGGGCCTCCACGTGATCCATTGTTTGTCTCCCCGGCCTCCAGTAGCACTCTGCTGGCCAAAAACTGGCTGTGTGGAGGCCTCCTAAACAACTTAAAAAACGATCTAGTAAAAAGAAAAGTCAACCAAAAGAGCAACATGCAAACAAAAGCAAATAAAACACCCTCCAGGAGCAAAACAAATTAAAAGTATAATTTGTGTGTATTGTTTAATGGACTGCTAAATTGGCCACGCCCATTCAGTCACACGACCAACTAGCAATGCCCACCCAGCTGGTCTGGCCCCAACAGTCTGAGGGACTGTGAATTGGCCCCGTTTAAAAAGTTCGAGGACCCCTGGTTTGCACTGCACTGTATGGTCAACATTTCATAACTGGACTGTAACATCCACATGACCACTAGGTGGCAGCAAGTTTTCTATATCTCCTTGTTGCCCTCTACTGTTGGTATAGGTTTTTGCAGATTGAATAAATCAGGGGTCTCCAACCCTCAGTCCTTGGTTCAGTGCTGGGCTCCTGCTGGTTTGGAACCGGGCAGTAGAAGTGTGCGAGTGCATGTGTGCGCACACAGTGCTTTTGTAAAACGGTGCACGCACTAAACTAGTCCCTTTGACCATTTCCGCCATCTGCTGGTCTGCCGAGCCGAAAAGCTTGGGGACCGCTGAAATAAGTGATGTGAACAGAGGTAAGCGCCACATACAAAATACTTCCCTTGTCAGGGGTCCTGATGCAGAATGCAGATTGTGAGAGACCTTTTCTTTCCTGTTTACACAGATTGTACATCCATGCCATTAATGTTACTGTTCTCTCAAAGGTTTGGAAAATTGCAGGGGTTATTTTTTCTATGTATAGGAAAGTGAATGAAAAGAGGGCATTTGTCCATGCAGTGCCACCCTTCCCCAACCACTTCCTGGTCTTTATGCAAACGAAAAGTTTTTGAGAACTATAAAAAGATACTTACTGGAGGACCAGCGGCCTACAGTAATACTTCTGTATTGCATACTGTTTCTCTCCAGCCTGTTTTTCTGTTAGGGAGCCAGTGGTCATTAATTTAAAAGCCCCAATTACTTCCAGACTGGGTTTTTAATCTACTGTAAATTCTCTCCAGTTTTAGCCAAATGGAGAAGAATGTGTGTTTTGTATCTTTTGAACGACGATGTTTCTGGGCTAGTTAATATTATACAAGAAAAATAAAATGTATTATTTTTTTTCTTTTGGGTTCACTTCCATGACTTTTCTGGAGGAAGCAGCAGGAGAGCTAAGGCTGACCTATAACAAAAGGATGTATTGTGCGATGCAATTTGTGACACAATGTGCTATATCACAGCCTCGAACCAGAAAGCTGATAAGCCTGTGTGGCCTCTGGCAAAACCTTTGGGTTCAGTTTTACTTAAATGGCTATGCCAGTGGTCCTTTACAACAGCCCCACCCTTGAGAGAAACCATTTCAAAATCTTTGGGGTTGGTTCACATGTTTTGCAACCTGAGACCTGTGCAGGTGAGCATCTGTTTCAATACCTGGATGGGGTGGGCGTTGTTTATCAGAAAGGCACACTTAGTGCCACATCAGAAGATCCACTAAATGGAATGGAGTGGGGTAGAAGATGGCAGAGGAGAAGGAAAGAGATGGCAGTAAAGAGGGGGAGGAAGGGAGGGAAATGGAGGGGAGGAGGGAAGGAGAGGGAAATTGAGAGAAGGGAAGAGAGAGGGAAGGAGATGGAAGTGGAGGGGGAAGGAAAGATGGAGAGGGAAGCAGAGGAGAAGGTAAGAGATGGAAGTAGAGAGAAATAGGGGAAAGGAGGGAAGGGGAGTAGAGGAGAAAGGGAAGGGGAGGAAAAGGGGAAGGGGAGGACAGGGGAAGAAATGGAATGGGAAGCAGAGAGGAGAAGAGAGGGAAATGGAGTTGGGTGGGGTGGAGGAGAGGAGAGAGGAGGAATTCCCATTTAATGAACATATCATTTATATATTACTTAACCAAAATGTTACTACTGAAACATCATTGAAAAGAAACTGGAAAAAGAAGATCCACTAAAATAGGGTGACATCACAACCCTCTTCGCCAACTCCTATTTGCAATGGCTGTTGGAAGAACGTCAAGCAGAGGTCCCATCTAGTGATGATGGTCATGGCGATAACAGGAAGTCCTCAACCTACAATCACAATCGAGCCCAAAATTTATGTTGTTATGGGAGAAATTTGTTAAGTGAGTTTGCTCCATTTTATGACTTTTCTTGTCACCCTTGTCAACCGAATCACTGCAGTTAGGAAAATGTTAGAGGCGGAATCAAACAGTATTTTTTATTTTTTTTTACAAAACATTGGGGCTTGGAAATCCTCGGCATTGGTATAAAGCAAACTGCTTATCAAGTAAAAATATATCGTATTTTCTGGTGTATAAGACTCACTCCCACCGCCCAAAAAGTGGGTGAAAAGGTGCATCATACAGCAAATGTTGCAGAAGTTCTGCCCTCCTGCCAGTCATTGTCTCGGCACACCCTGTTTTAGGAGTCTTTTAGGAAAAAACAGGTCAAAACCCTGAAAACGGGCCAAATATGGGCCAAAAAAAGCCCTGAAAACGGGCCATTAGAAGCCTCAAAAACAGTCTAAAAAAGCCCCAAAAATGGGCCAAAAAAAGCGTCCCCAATATAGGGCACACAGGCTAAAAACTTTTTGTTGTTTTCTTCTAAATCAAGGTGCATCCTATACTCAGGTGTGTCTTGTACGCAAAATATGGTCATTAAATGCTCTTAGTGCTTATAGGTATGATTGTGTAATTACAAATTATTTTTTTCGTACAGATAGCCTGGAGATATATATTCCCAGCACAGCAGTTTTTTAACGTTCAAAATGGAAAAATGTAACCGGTGCTATATCATGTTGATCAAGTGGTTAAAAATAGGTTTTGCCCATGGATAAGCTATAGGAGCAGCAGGCTGAAAAGCTAAAGCTAATCCCAACCATTAGGTTTATATATGGTTTAATAGTTTGATGTGATTGATTGTTTCAACAAACTGCAGTTAAATTATGGCTCAGCTTGGTGCATGAACCCAGTCAAACAAGGCAGATTCAGAAGATCCTGTCTCCAGGAGAACATCTCTTGCTTCTCTAGCTCTAACATATGTGATAACAGCCAAAAATCCAGCAAGAATATATTTTTCCAGCCCAGTGGTATTGATCTGATTCAAAAAGTCTGGTCTATAAATCACTTCTGACAGTTAGGCAGCTGTAAAATAGCAAGAATAGTCAATTACAAAAGGTATTTTTACTTGGAACAGCTTAGATCCTACAGTGGCTCCATTAATATTAAGAAACATCTGCCTTTCCTAGGGCATTGAGAAGGACTTGACTTATAGACAAAAATGCCACATCCAGTCTGAAAATATGGTCCTGTAACCAACCATAAAGGCCTGCACAACTTGTAGTCTTACAGTCACAGAACACCCCCCCCCCATTAATTCATTATACGTAAACCCTTACGATGTTTCCATCCATTTTTTAATTTATTACATTACACACACACACTTAATTCATTATGCGTAAGCCCTTACAATGTTTCCATCCATTTTATTTATTATATATACATAATACGCACACTTAATTCATTATGTGTAAACCCTTACAATGTTTCCATCCATTTTTTATTTATACACACACACACACACACACTTGCAAGAAAAAGTATGTGAACCCCTTGGGATTACGTGGAGTTTTACATGAATTGGGCATAAAATGTGCTCTG
>JAEANM010009112.1:0-16562 GCA_017656035.1 Myanophis thanlyinensis
GGAAGAGGAGGAGGAGGAAGAGAAGAACAAGGAAATGGAGGAGGAGAAGGAAGAGCTGGTGACTGAATGGTGGAGAAACTGAAGAAGATTCTTGACAAGCAAGAACATCTCTCAGGAAAAACCAAGTCCAGCTGCCTCTTGGAAAAAAAGCACCTTTGGGACAACCATTGACCTGGATGACTAAGAATCTCCATAGACACGTAGCTATGTGCTAATGTGCACCAGTTTTCCAATCTGACTGCACATATGTATGTTTGGATGTCCTCTGACTCTGCCTCCTATTTTCTGGAATCGGTACAGTAAGCATCCAGAACCTTCCCTGACGATTCAAAAAGAATGGGATCAATTCAGTTCCGTAACAAGCCCTTGGTAACAAGTATACCAATTCTGATCACGGGATGTGAAGAATGCTTCACTTGGTAGTGGGTGTCAGAGGAAAACCCATTCCAAGAAATCTTTGCAGATGGCGCAAGAATGACTTTGACATGTAATCCAACACGCTATAAAACTAAACAAGATCTGTGGGCTTTTCAAATTACATTTCCATATGGCTGCTCTTCGAAAGAGTCGAGCGAGAACACTTCCAAGTTTGTCAAACCCTGGTTTGGAGTAAACGTTTATCATTAAAATAAAATTTAAAAAAAAAAACCCAGAAAGAGAAATGACAACCGTTAATCTGTTAAGATGAGGTTTGAAACTCATCAAAGTGGGGTAACATAGAAAATTAATTCTAACAGTTACCGCTTGGCCAAAGATCATATCTTTGAAGTTGACAGGTCCGTTATTTTTTTTTTCATGGCAGCAGGAGACAAATTAATTGGAGGAGGACAGAAAGATTCTTAAACCAAAAATAAAAATAAAAGAAAATTAAAAACAAGAAAATGGGAAACACGTGATGGAGAAGACATTGGTTTGTAAGATGTCTTATCTTCAGCAAAATTAGTCCATCTAGTACTTGGATATAGTATTCCTGGGAATTAACCCAACTGGCTTTCATGCCTAAGGCAGGAGTAGAGCTCCCAGTCTCCAGGTTTCTAGCATGGTGCCCTAACCACTAGACTAATGTGTCTCTGTTTTGATAAAAAGCAATGATTTAGAGGCAACTAATTCTGCTGGGGAACATGGAAAGTTTTTGAAAGATTTTTTTTGGGGGGGGGGGGGGAAGATGGGGTAAAGAGCGAATAGGATTACATTTTCTCCAACCAGCATCTGATGCTTGCAGTTCCATTCATTCAGCCTTTCCTCATCCACTGGGAAGGACCTGGATGACTGAGAATCTCTGCAGACTTTTAGCTATACAATTTCGGATAAATGCCCTTGGAAAGGTGTGGGAGTAGGAATGGATTTCCAGAGGGAAAATAACTGCAGACTACAGGAACCAGAAGCACCCTGAGGACACAGATAAACCTCCAAGGGGCCTCAACAACCCTCTAGAATCGTGATGGCGAACCTATGGCACGGGTGCCACAGGCGGCGCACAGAGCCAATCTTGCTGGGCACACAAGCTGTTGGTCAACTTACCTCCAGCTGAGCATGCACATGCAATCGCACATGCACACATGTGCGATTGCAGAGACCCAGATGGTCTTTGGGCATCCGCTGTGCATGTGCACGATTGCAACAGGAAATCCAGCTGGTCTTCGGAGCTCTCCTGCGCATGCACATGCGATTGCTCACGTATACGCGAATGCCTGCACGCAGCGTGTGTGCATTGCATGTGCAAAAGCTGCATGCATGTGCAGATATGCGGTTGCACATGCAACATATGTGGAGGAGCCACATGCAAGTGTGGATGGCACATGCAAAGTGTGTAGTTTGCAGCACTCGGTAAGTAAAAGGTTTGCCATCACTGCTCTAGAAGGATGCAAATGACCAGCAGTCTGCAAGGAGTATCAATCCTGCCATTCCCCACCATCCAGGCAGAGCTGAAGAAGCTTCTTGGATGAGAAGTGAAACATCTTCAAAGAAAAAACAAGAAAGTCCAGTTGCCTCCTTGAAAGAAAAAAAAAGCATCTTTGGGACATCGGGAAATGTGTATTTTTGGGGGAAAGGTGGCATCAGCTTGCAAAGCTTCATTTGAAGGTGTGACATTGCACCCGCTTCAAATTTCCAAGGCATCAAGAGGGAACAGGAAACACTGACAGCTGAAATCAGCTCAAACATTTCCAGTGATAAAAATGCAATTATTCCTCCATCAGCTCAGGAGTCTGGCTTTCGACAGCTGAAACCTCGGTAAAACCATGTTTTATAATTGAAATTGGGGAGGGGGGAAGGAGCCAACCAGATGACATAATATATAAATGCCTTCCAGAAAGACCTGAAAGGAGCCGTTGGGGTGAGGATCACTTTCCCCCTCACCCACCCACCCGCCCCGTTTTGTGATCTGTGCAATTAGGACAAGGGAATGATTCCTTCTGAACTTTGCATGTCAGATTTCCCAAGCTTTCTGTCGCTAAGTAGGTGACCTTTGCAAGGCGGGGTGGGTGGGGGGTGGGGGCTCTGTAAAAATTCTTTCATTTCTTTGCAAAGAGGGGAGAGGGGTCCCTGGAGAAATTGGAAGCAGGATTTACAGGTCTTTTTAAAAAAAAAAAAATTATTGAAAAGCTTTAATCTTCTCAAACCAGCAAGGATAACAGGAATGGAGAGAGAGTAGCCTCGCTCTTAGATGGGAAAGTTCACAAAAATCCATACCTACAATGATACCCTGAAGATTCTGTGGGGAAGGGAGAGATCCACCAAAGTCCATTTATATCACCGGCCTCCATTTATGCTCCTTGTATAATAATTGTGCCATTGACATTGGTGGCATGCTTTCCAATAAAATATTCATTTAACAGACCAACCCTTCATTTAGAAGAATAGACAGTTAAATGAGGGGCGAAGTCAGAACAACAACTGAGGGGAAAAATACAAAACCAGTATCTGTTCTTTCTAAAATCCATTAAACTCCGAGATCCATTTAGCCGGGGTTCTGTGCATTAGAAAATGCTACATAAAACCATCATGGATCTATTTTGGAAAGTCATTTAAAAACAAACAAACCACTCTGATGTAACTAATGTCATTGATGTACACCAGATTTAGTTAGAGCTGTTTCTATTTTTCATTTTCCTTCTCTCCTCCCCTTCCCTCCTCTCCTCCTCTCATCCCCTTTCTTCTCCCCTCCCTTCTCCTACCCCTCCTCTCCTCTCCTTCTTCCTCTCCCTTCCCTCTTCTCTCCTCTCCCCTCCCCTCCCTTTTCCTCTCCTGCCTCCTCTCCCCTCCCTCCTGCTCTTTCTTCTTTCTTCTCCTCTCCTCCTGCCTCCCCTCCCCTCCGGATGTCCTGGCCGGATGCCCTTCCTGATGCCATGCAGATGTTCACAGCAGAGATGAGCGAACTATATAAATTTGATCAATCAATAAGATACCAGAAACTCAAAAGTGCCTGTGAATGACTCCATGACACATAAGGAAGTGAGACCAAAGAAGCAATATCTACTCAATTTTCAGGAAAGGGTCTTTTTATTTTAGTCTTAAACACAGAATCTTGGAAATTGCCAGAGGTCTTCCTTCCGTCACATTGTCAAGTGAAAGCAACCAAATCCATATGTCAAGGTTCAAGTTGATTACTTTACAGTGTTCTACCTACGAGAATCTATCAGACTGATCGCTTTGTCTTGGGAACTACCAGATAAGGTTCAATGGAATGTGGGATGGAGGGACAGTCCTGGGTCTCTTGCGGCTATGCAGTGACTCGAGGCTAACTACCTACTTGATTCTTCCTCCTTTGCATGGCTGGAAGTTTGCCAACATGGTTAGTTGGTTCAACACGCCAGACTCTCTTTGAATGATCTGTAATGTTTCTTCTCCAATGTCTCTCCAGTTGGACTAAGATGTCATCTATGAGATAAGCTCTGACTCACTTGCTATTTCCGGGTTGTTTGTGTCTGCTGCCTCTTCTATTCCTTTTCCTGCCTCCTCACCATTTCTCACACCCTGCTGAGCAAAGATTGCTTGGATGTCTAGACAGTGCGGGAATAATGTTAGCAATCATGCTACGGGTTAAATTTCCCCTTCACGATGCAAACGTGATTGGCACCTTACATGCAGTTATGACTTAGGCAGCGGTAAAAACAAGGTTTTTCTCTGTAGAGGAAAGGGGGGAATGCCACCACCACCGGATGTCTTTTCCCCAGAAAACTCACATAACCATCATTACCTGTGGGAAGAGTGAATTGGGTACACTATTTATGCTTCTGTTATCAGTTGCATACATGAAGGAACCTTCACATGGGCTGAAAGATGCCCTTTTGTTGGCTTAGAGTCAGGCTGTCAATCAAAACCAACCAATCAATCAGAATAGAGCTGGAAGGGACTTTGGAGGTCTTCTAGTCCAACCCCGTGCTCAAGCAAGAGACCCTACACCATTTCAGACAGGTGGCTGTCCAGTCTTTTCTTAAAAGCCTCCAGTGATGAAACCCCTACAACTTCTGAAGGCGACTTCTGTTCCACTGGTTGATTGTCCTCACTGTTAGGAAGTTTCTCCTTAATTCCAGGTTGCTTCTCTCCTTGGTTGGTTTCCATCCATTGTTTCGTGTCTTGCCTTCTGGTACTTTAGGAAAATAAGTTGACCCCCTCTTCTTGGTGGCAGCCCCTCAAATACTGGAAGACTGTTATCATGTCTCCCCATAACCCAGTTCTTTCGACCATTCTTCACATGTTTTAGTCCCCGGCCCTTTCATCGTCCTGGTTGCTCTTCTCTGCACATTTTCCCAAAGTCTCCACATCTTTTTTGCAACGTGGGGACCAAAACTGGATGCGGTATTCCTAACCAAGCATCCTCTCGGTATACCAAATCCACAACACCTCCATTTTCTTACCACTTGGCTGTAAATATTTGTAGTGGGAGTTCGAACCCACCGAGTTTCAAGTTCTAAAGGCCTTGAAATGCAAATGCTAAGGAGGATTGTGTGTGTGTGTGTGTGTGTAAAATGTGTCGTTTTGTAGCAGCTGGCGTTCTTTGCATTTCCAAAGAGCTGACAGCACGCTGGAGAATCCCTGTGCGTATCCTTTCTGTTATTTTGCCGGCGCAGATTAACAGCGGTTCGGGTATATCCTGGGAGAGAAGAATATCCCAGCCGGCTTTTTCAACACAAGGCTCGTAAGAACTTTGGAGAATTGGGACATGTTTGTTGTTTTTTTAAACAGCCTTTTCTCAATCTCCCCAAGAGCAAAACTCTGGAATTGTGTTTGCCATTCTCTGAAACGCACTCCCAATTTAGCTAATTAATTGGACAGCTTGCTCTGAGCAAAACTGGGCTCTCAAAGAGTCTTTATCTCCTCAGAATAAATGGTTTGCGTGTACCTCCTCTTTTTTCTCTTCCTCCTCCTCCTCTTCCTCCTCCTCCCCTTCTTGTAAACATTTTTCAGCTCCCCCAAGAGCCTAGGAAAAAGACATAACAGGGAAACACCGACAGCTCCCGATGATAAGAGAGATAAACCACCCCCTTAATCTCCCTGGAAGGCATCCATTTTGCAAATTCGTCAGATTCTGTCTTAACCGCAGTTCATTTGTGTTTATTATATATTGCAAACGGCCAGCCTGAGACGGTATGGGGGGGGGGGGCAGAGGAGGGGAGGAGAAAAAAGCCTCCTTAGATAAGCACATTAGAGAGAAAAAGAGATCCTTTCTCATCATGGAGGCACTAGCATATAAAAACAGCCTGGATATCTCTCCAGCCATTAATTCAAATCCCTACAATTGAATTATTCTTCCCGGAGATACTTGTGATCCTCTGGAAACTCTCTTCCTCTTAATGTCTGGGGTTTTGAAAAAGAGTTAGCTTGGTGGAAAAAACAGACTCATATACAGTCCCATCTTTAACAGCTGGGCTTGTCTAGCTTTAATTTCTTAAAAAGCAAGTCTCAGGGGTGAGAAGAAAAGGTCCCTGGACCATCCTCCTGAGAACGTCCCTCAGAGGAGACAATCTGAACTCTAGAAGAGGTCACCTCAGATCGTTGTTCCATCCAGCAATGGGATTCAAAGTCAAAAACATCCAGAGAAAAGCCTTCCACACGTATCTGCTCCCCCCGCAGTATTTTAAAAAAAGCAACTTGAGAGCAGTCACTGTTTTAAGCCCATCTCCACCCAATTTAGCTTCCACAAATACAGCCGTTGGTAGCCTAAAAAAACCCAAAAAAACCAAAAACAAAGAACGCTCAGGTTTGGAGGAACTTAGAAGACGATGAAGCCCAACAGTTAAAAAAAAAACACACACACAACAAAAAAACTGTGCAGAACTTGTGTAGACCAGTTAGCGACACGGTTGTTAAAAGCAGAATCTGGCCTTTCCCCGTCGACGTTGCCTGTCAGAAGGTCACAAAAGGAGATTTCCAGGACCCTAGGGGCCGTTGCAATCGTCATAAGTACGAGGCAGTGGCCAAGTGCCCAGATGTCAACCGCATGATTCTGGGGATGCTGCGTTGGTCATAAATCTGGGGGGAGGGGGAGGTCATTTTTTTTCAGTGCTGCTCCATTTTTGAAAGGTCACCGAAGGAACTGTCGTAAATCAAGGATCAGATTTGTACCATCCCAGACAAATGGCTGTCCATCCAGTCCCTTCTTAAAAACCTCCAGTGACGAAGCACCCACAACTTCTGAAGGCAAATTCATTGTCCTCACTGTTAGGAAGTTTCTTCTTAATTCCACGTTGCTTCTCTCCTGGATTAATTTCCATCCATTGCTTCTTGTCCTGCCTTCAGGTGCTTTGGAGAATAGCTTGACTCTCCTCTTCTTCTTTGTGGCAGCCCCCGAGATATTACAAGACTGCCATCACGTCACTCCTCATCCTTCTTTTCTCTAAACCAGGCCTACCCAATTCCTGCAATAATATGTTTTTGCCTCCAGGCCTTTCATCGTTTTGGTTGATCTTCTCTGGACTTTTTCCAAAGTCTCACTAGATAGGTTTTATCACACAGGTAAGCAGAGCAATATTTGCAGACTTTTTTTAAAAAAAAATAATGAAAGGATTTGTTGCTTTAAGTCTGGAGAGAGGGAGAGGGGGGCGGGATGGAGGGAGCAAAAAAAAAAAAAAAAAGCAAATTAAGGAAAGGGGTCCCTGCTACATTCTGGCTGCTGAACTTTGCTCTAAAACGTCTGGCTGGTGGGGAAGTCATTATCTGCAGCTAGAATCAAATTTCACTTTTGATCCAAAGGTGGCAGTGCCAGCCAGGGTGATGGGAATCCTGAACATGCATCCCCTGGCGTTAAGGGAGGCATTATCTCGGGCCGGCAATCTTCTTGGGTAAATCCAATCAGTAGCGAGACTGTTTTGTCACTGCGAATGCGTTTAAGGAGCCCGACGGAAAGAAAATGTAATGTTCCTGAGTCTAGGACAAAACCGCAGAAACTGACATCTGGGTAATAGGGATGGTTTCACTTTTCTCTCTCTCTCTCTTTTCAGAAAAAAAAGGAAAAAAATATGGAATCTAACATTCGCTCGTAGACTTTCTCTCTCTCTTTCTCTCTCTGTCAGGGTTCCACGCAACATCAGCAATGCAATCAGAACTCCCAAAAGACAAAGTCCAAGGAATAAGATTTTATTGAAGACATTGCTCTTCTAGACAGTCTCTAGAAATCCCAAATCTAAAGATTCCCGGGCTTTCTCCACCCAAGTAAAACTGAAAGTTCCACCCCACTAATTATCACATGTTAACATCCCTCCAACCATTTCAAAAAGAGATCCAACGACCCCTTAAGACACTTCCTTTCGCAGGTGTGAAATGTCCGGAGAAAATTCTCATGAGAACCAGACATAAAAGAATGAAAACAAGATAACAATTCCCGAGTTTCCAACTCCCCCTTCGCCCTCTCAGCGACCTTGCAGTAGAAAAAAAGAAAATGTGTCAAGATCTAAATAGCCCCAAATTTTACTGTAGACAATGGCTAAATCCTTCAACAGAAATTCCCCCCAATAAGAATGTCCTTTTAGATCTTGACACACACCCACACACACACACTCTCTCTCTCTCCCTGGAATCAGGAGACAAATCAAACCTCTGTAGGAAGGGATGTGTGCCTATGTGGGTTTCTATCTTTGTAATTTATTTTAATTTTAATTTTATTAAATTTCTATACCGCCCCTCTCCCGAAGGACTCGGGGCGGTGAACAGCCTATAAAAAACAGTACAATAATATAGTATATCTGAGATACTCGCACTCACACGTTGTCCCAGGGAGGCAGCGGGGTTGGCAACCATTCAGGCTCCTGAATAAATGCCTTTCTTGCTTTTTTCCTATGCCCGCGCGTGTTTTTATACATCCAGGAGGCTAGGTGTGAGTGCGTGCACTACGGTAGTCTCCGGAAGGCATTGTGAACTGGAAGGAGGCATAGAAACAGACTGGTAGCTAAATGGGGCAGGATTGTGGAGGCCAAGGTGAGGAAGGAAGGAAACTCCCGTTTAAAAAAAATAAAAAAAAACGATAAGGGGGGGACCTCCCCCCCCCCCCCCCAGCAAAATAGTATGCCCGCCATCGCGGTTAAGTTCCAAGTGTTAAAGTCCCGAATCTGTTTGGTCTGGATTTCATTTAGATGAGGAAGGAATTGAGCACGCCTTACTCATGCTTCCGCCAGCATCCCCCCCCCCCCAGATTAGAAAGACGTGCATTGGACGGGGAGGGGGGAAGGGGTATTTAAACCGGCGTGTGTGTAACTATTAGGAAATGCTGCCCAAGTGGCGCAGGCCGTCCAGGGTTCTTGCTCCAGCTGGGCAATCTTTCGTGCCCAACCGTCGCTCCAGGGGAAGGTTTTCTCTCCCCCGTCCCACCCTGGCAAGTCCAGGTCTAAGCCAGGTCGCCAGTGCCAGAAGGGAAGTGGGGCGAGGCCGAGGGAAGCTCTGACCTTAGCCGCAAATTGGGGCCCCAGCCGAGAAAGAACACCCAGCTTTTGATCTCCCCACCTCGGCTATTTGAGGGAAGAAAGTGGGGAAGAGGAATGAACCGCGTCTGGGGAAATCTTGGAAAAGCCACTCAAAAGCATCTCGGCAGCCAGTTTACCACGGGAGTAAACCCCGCCTGGTTCAAGGGGAGCAGGGCAGGCCCGAGGCTGCTGCGCTCCAACCGCGGCGCAACCAGCCTGGTCCTGAGAAGGAATCCAAGGCGTCTCCCTTGGAAATCCCAACTTACTTCGGTGTAAACTGACCGAGGAAATCCGAGGCCTTTAAAACGAGCTTCGAAGAGCAGGTCGGAATATGGGAAAGGTCTTCCTTCCTTCGGTCGGAGCTGTGGGGGGGGGGGGGGGAAGAAGAGAAGCCGCCAACCCAGAAATAAAGACTGGCCTTAACGAAACGAAGGCGGCCCTGTCATTGAGACCCCCGATGTCTGTTCAGAAAAAGAGAATTTTCTCTCCAAATGCGTCAAAGGCGAAGGTGCAAAAAGGATGGAAATGAGCAGGGAACTCTTGGGGCTTCACGGAACACAAGGACGCACAAGCACACACAAACACACAGGTGTCTCTCGATAGATAGGTAGATACAGTAGACGCTACACACACACACACAAATGGACACAACCATGCCTTATGCAACCTCCCCACAAAACAATATCTCTATACACACTTACCTCTACTGACGCACAAAGTTCATGCGTATAAACACACACACAGAGACACAAACACACAAACGCCTATCTTGCCACCGCACCCCTCCCCCCCACAAAACCTCTCTCCACCCGCAAGCCCGCGTGCACACAGACGTCTTTGCATTTACACACACGCGCGAGCGCGCGCGTAGACACCTAATAAATGTGGGCTTTCTGGGTTTTTTTCCCCTCTTTTTCTTTTTAAGGTCAAATCTACGAGTCCCCCTCCAAGCGGGTGCCTTCGAGTTTTTTTGGTTTTTTTTTTAAATAGAGGCTATAAATAACAAAACCGGACCCCTTCCTCCACCCCCGGACATTAATAATTATTCCGCACGTGCCCGGAGGCCTCTTCGGGGAAGCGGTGAGCAAAGGGGAGAGTTTGGAACCCCAAAGGCAACTCAGACGCGTTTTTTTTTCAAACGTTCGCTTTCGGGGAATATTGGGTATTGGGCGCGGGGAGCGAGCGAGTCGCCTTGGTTGTTCCTTCTCCCGGGTCCTGTGCCAGGCCAAGGGGTATATATAACTCTCCATCTTTTTCTGCGGTAGATAGCAGGGGGCAAGGAGGGAAAAGGGGGGGACGAGGGGGGAGAACGCCCAATGGAGGCTGGTCTGCCTGGAAAGAAGGGTTGGTTGTGGGGGGAGGGGGACCAGCCCATTTGAAAGATGGGGGAAGCTGACCGGCATAAGTTTCCAACGGATGTTTGCAAAGCAGAAACGGGGTTTTTTTTTTCCCCTTAACAGATAAACCAACAAAACCAAAACACAACTACAACAGCTCGGGCAAGGAGGAGATGCTCAGGTGCGAGCCGCGAGAGAGAGAGAGAGAGAGAGGGAGGGAGGGCGGCTGGCCGGCAAGGAGGGAGAGAGAGAGAGAAATCCACAGCCCCCCTCCCTCACTTTTTCTCGCCTCCCGCTTGTGCTATATATCAACCCCACCCCCGGGAAATGTGACTTTGATGGCTTCCCATAAATATTCATAGAGGCGCTGCTTTTTTACCCTATAGGAAAAAAAATTAACCCTTTGGGCGCAGGAAATCTCCCCTCGGCCGCCGCTGTATTGGAAGGCTGCCGGTGCCCCTTTTCTGTTTTTCGGGGCCGGTCCGCGCCCCCCGCCCCTCCTAATCGTCTGAAGCTTTCCAAGGCGGTCTAAAGTTTTCTACCTGCACACATTCAATGAAATAAGCGCCCTTGGGGGGTGATGGAGGATCGTGGTTTTTTTTTGTCCTGCCCGCAGATTGGGATCTGGGGCTGGGGGGTGGGGGTGGGGGAAGAAATCTGGGATCGACAGGATCTAGGAAGCAGCGATGTAGAAGATTCCGAGCGACCTTTTAGGATTTCTTCCAGCGACCGGCACAAAACCCGGACCGGTTCTGTTCCGGGTGGGTGGGCGGCCAAAGGAGCAGAATCGAAAGGCAAGGAAGAAGGACGGAAAACGAAACGAGGCCAAGCAACCTGACGCGCGTGTATTTATAAAGCGAGGGTTAGGTGGTCTAATTGAGTGATCCATTCACACACCCACTCGCGGGTCACCTAGCAAACTTGCAGCTGTCTCTGCCCACAATGCCAGGTCGGTTCCTATTAAACCGTGGTTTGTTTCAGAGGGCGCGGGTGGCTCTCTTAACATGTTTTGCTCGCTCGTTGGGTTAAAGTCGCGGGTTCGTTTGTCCCGGGTCAAGGTAGAAAACGGGTCAACCCGGCAATAGGGTTTAAAAAGCGTGCCTGAGGGGTGGATTAGAAGCGAAAGAGGGAAGTGAAGATGATGGCTGCCTTCGCCCATTTTCAGTTAAAAACTCGGTGTCTCTGAGATTTTATTTTAAAACGGGAAGTCTTCGAACCGGAGCTTAGAATTCAAATGCAACCTTCACGCCGGAGGATTTGCAGCTCCTTGAACTCAATGAGACGTTTGGCTTAGTCGAGCCCCCCCCCCCCATTGCTGTCAAGGGCTGAAGGAATCCTCACCGAAATTTAGAAACAACACAAAAACAAAACTGACTCAGTAATCTTGAATTAGAAGACGCCTCCCCTCTTTTTGGTCTTTCCTTGTGGTTTTCTTTGCAAGCTGCATTATTATTATTATTATTATTATTATCATCATCATCTGGGCCTTCTCCTTTAATTGTATATAATTGCCCCTCCCCTTCATCCCTTCCCCTTTTAAAAAAAACAACAAAACAACAGCAAAACACTAGATTGGAAATTTGAATCTTTCTTTTAAGTAAAATAAAACCGAGAGTATGCCTGTGAAATATGCATCGAATAAATAAACATTTCTGCATATTTTCCCTCCCTTTCCTGTTTTTCAGATTTGCTTGTGAGGATTTTTGTTTCTTTTCACAGTGTATTCATGATTATATTTAAGATTACAGGGAAGTGCAACCCTTATCAGAAAATCCTACATTTGTGCTCCTGGTTCTGGTAACAAGTAACTGGAACAACTGAAGCCGAAGAAAATGAATCTTGAATAATACACCACCCGAGCTGTCTGAATCTACTCTCCTCGGCAATGATTTCCCTAGACTTTCATGAGACACATTCCAAGCAAACAGATGTAGCATCATACCTATTTGGAAGAATCTATTTGAAAATTCATGTTATTCTTTTTAATCAAACTTATGCTCAGGGAAGTATACATAGACTGGCTTCCTGAAAATGATAAATAATATAAAAAGGTTGTCCATGGGAAGGAAGGGAGGGAGTGAGGGAGGAAGGAAGGATATTATAAAATAGCTACATAGGAGCTAGGCAGAATTGTTGGATCTGGTAAAATGATTAACCTGGATTCCATCAAGACAATGTTCTCACTGATAGGATTGTCATTTAATCCTTCAGACAACCAGACTGTGTGTCACTTGGGAACTTTACTTGCATCAGAGGGATTTTGGTGGCAATTCATAGGCCAGACAAATGATTCCCATTAAGCATCTACCTACCGTAAAACCATCTATTCTTATACCCTTCCATCATTTACCCAGAGAAACTATGTCCACCCATTACCTGAATTAATCCATTGTGTATGGCTTCATACAGTACTACACCCAATCACACATGAATCCTAAGGATCTGATATTTCAGGGCATTATTCCAAGCCTTCTGAGAGTAAATGTCTCAGGCACTCAGCAGGCTGAGTGATGCAGGAAGTAAGGTTGTCATTGACCTGATCAATCCTGTTGTGTGAACAGGACTATATTTAGTTAGAGTCTGTGTTCATCCCACACGCTTAACCTGATTACTGTATTAAACCAATTTCCTGGTTTTGCACAATACCTGGTGTATCCCTAACAATCTGGGATCAGGTCATGAACGAAAACTAACTAACTAACTAACTAACTAACTAACTAACTAACTAACTAACTAAATAAATAAATAAATAAATACATAACCAAGGTTAAAGCTAATTAACTTAGCAGGCTGCATAGAGGCAACCCTGGGGCTTGAAAGTGAAGCAAAGTACATGGCATGAACAAAACCATTGTGTGAGCACGGGAAATGTCTTTTACATTCCCTTCCTTTGTTCCAAATCCACTTCTTCTCTTCCAGAGGAAAGGAATTCAGAGATGGCCAAAAAAGAAAAAAGAAAAAGAAAACAAGATGAAAATGCCAGGCCCCCCCCTTCCCCCCCCCCCAGAAAGCAGTCCTTCCTTCCTAGCTGAAAACCTTTTCTAGGGGATTTCAAAATTCAGAATCTAATCCCTAACCCTTCTGTATCTCCAAATTCCAGACAGAACAAAATCCATACATTGGAGGGGGGGGGGGAGGAAATATCCCCGCCCTAAGAACTATAGAAGGTAGGTTAGTTGTAAGATGAATTGAACAAGGGTAGAGCTTTTAAAGCATGAAGAATAGGGATATTTGATGTACTGGTGGATTTGCTTCACTTTTTACACAAAGAGGAAACAAGGGCAAGCTACCTTCTGAATGTCCAGTCCTTTCAAAACATTAAACTGAATTTGGGGGTGGGAGGGGGGAAGGAAGACAAACATTCACCATGTTTTCCTTCCATCTGACTTCCCTGATCTAATATTGAGAATTGCTGGGCTGGATGCAAACCTCTTAACGGTAAACCCCATCGTTGGGGAAGGGAAAAAAAATATCCCTTTTCTTTAAAAAAGAAAATAGTAATGCCTACTCAGCTCAGAGAAAAAACGTTAATTTAAAATGCTGAATCTTAATCTCCATTCACCTTGAACAGCCCAAAACGCTTGCGTTCCCCCCTCCCCCCTTTATTACAAATCCTAGAAATTGCCCACTTCTCCATCTCCATCAGATTCACACAGGTCTTTTCAATCAGCCCTAAAGTCGCTGGATGGAATTGCACCCTAGAGACCAAGAGGCTGAAACTAGGAAAACATCTACTGGGGAAAGAGCAGCACAGTGGGTTGGGGGCTAAAGTGGGTTGGGGGCAGGAGTAGAAGCCTTGTCCTACATGGGTACATTTCTGAAAGGGGGGGAACAGACCTAATCATTGATTTGCCTTTCTCTAACCCAGTGTTTCTCAACCTCAACCGATTTAAGAGGCTTGGACTTCAATTCCCAGAATTCTGGGAGTTGAAGTCCAAGCCTCTTAAATCGGTTGAGGTTGGGAAACACTGCTCTAACCCAAAAGAAGAGACTGGATCCAACTTTAGACTGACTTAAAACCATGCAATGCAGCCCAAGGACTGGCATTTGTCACAAGGAACTGGATTGAAATGGGTTTGTTCTTGGAGGGATGACATCCGGGCCCAACCTATTTCTCTTTCAATCTGTTCCATTGTCAGAAGTGGGGCTCTTTTTCCTAACAATCAAGGTTTAGTGACTTTTTCTTTTCTTTTCTCTTTTCTGGTTTATATTTTATAAGGGGATGTACCAGGCAGAACTCGGTTGATCAGAGTTATATGTAGAATGTTATAATTGTTAGGGCATAAATTCTTGAAGGGATAACTAAATGATACAGAGGGGTGATACTCCAGTTTAATAATTACAGGGGGAAACATGTTTAATGAGACAAGAGAATGTGAAATTATATATAGGACAGACAAAAGTATAAATATGTTTAAATAGATATGGACATTTCGGAAATGATATGTAATTGAATTCAGAGTAATGAGATAAATAAAACAAGGCAGAGGAAAGTAGGGGAGGGGATAAAATGTTGAGACAATGTTGTAATAGTTATGAGATATGGAAGAGAACATAAAGTTGAATATGTGATACAAATTATTTCTGTATGGAGAAGTGATAATTCGGAATCTTGCTGTTCTCAAAAAAAGACATATTGGTTGTTTTATTTGTTTGTTTGTTGTGAAAAATCCAATAAAATTTTATATATAAAAAAAGGTTTAGTGACAAGAAACCAGGTCACCAAAGAACAGTAACTGGACACAACCAAAACTGCTACCAGCTAAAGCACAGACCAACTCAACGAAGTAGTGCAAGATTGTAAGATGTGTGTGGGGGGGGACTTGTCCCATAGAATCACCTACATGACTGAATGAAGAACCTGACCTCATCAGCATCCTCAATCAAGGTTTAATAATGCAAGCTTGTCCTTTGTTTTTGTTTTTAACATGTTTTAACTATATAGGAAGAGTCACGGGGAGTTGGCACCGTATACATTTACTGAATTACTTTCGCTATTACATTTATTTCTTTAAGTTGGCAGTTGAGGGTTCCACTCAGAATGCCCAAAATATATTTTCTCCCTACAGATAGTATAGAAATCCAGCCAAGAGAAGGAAGGAGGAGGTGATAGAGGAATGGAGGAATTGTTGAGAATGAGGAACTCCCCTTCTGCCCTAGACTCTCCTTGAGACTTCTATCCAGATATGAATTCAGTTGTAAATAAACACCAAACCAGAGAAGTTGAGTGTAGAAAGAGTGCAGAGAAGAGCAACGAAGATGATTAGCAGACTGGAGGTTAAAACGTACTAGGAACAGCTACTGGAACTGGGTATGACTAGTTTAATGAAAAGAAGGATTAGGGGTGACAGGATAACAATCTTCCAATATTTGACGGGCTGCCCCAAAGAAGAGGGAGTCAACCTATTCTCCAAAGCAGCTGAGGACAGGACAAGAAGCAAATGGATGGAAACTAGTCAAGGAGAGAAGCAACCTAGAACTAAGGAGAACTTTCCTTATAGTTAGAACAATTAATTAGAGGAACAACCTGTTTCCAGAAATTGTGAATGCTCCAATACTGGAGGGTTGTTTTGTTTTTTAAAAAAAGAAGAGATATAGGATTTCCTGCCTGAGCAGAGGATTGGACTAGATCACTCCAAGACCACTTCCAACTCTCTGTATTCTTTTGAAATGCCTTGCAAAAGAGACGAGAATTTTGGTGACCTTCTCAGAGATGAAGTGGCATTTGTCCTTATTTTCTTGGCCTGAGTTAGGAGATGGGGGTTCCTTTGATGAGGTCCTGCATGGGGCAGAAGTGACCAGAGTCTCCTCCTTGAAACAAAGTAGGTGATTTGATAGCTTGGAAGTCTGCACATCTGCGGCTAAAAGTCACATCTTCTCAATGATTGCACATACAACGATTAACCGGAAGCTCTTCCAGCTCTTGTAAGTGCCAAGCTAAGGCTGCCTGAGAGGAAACCAAAACCAACTTTTGGTCTTCCTTTTTAAAAGTCGGAGGTGTTGTTTGTTTGCAGATCTGCTTCACTAGATCTTTTGGTGAAATCTCATAAAACGGAACAGCCCCACTGAAACACCAGCAAGCTCCAATTATAAGGTTGCCAGAGGAGTACAGTATATGGGGACCTTGTTTTTCACTGCACAAGCATCTCTCCAGGTTCTACAGGGGAGGGGTGGGTGGGATTTCAGCATTTGATGGATGGACCACTAGGATATCTTAACAGAGACCAGAGCCCACCACCACCCACAAAGCCAATGTCAGGGTTCCACACCACATCCTCAACTCAATTAAAATCCCAGAGAACGAAAGTCCAAAGAATGAAATTTTATT
>JAEANM010009114.1:0-16559 GCA_017656035.1 Myanophis thanlyinensis
GACAGCTTTTATACTCTTTCGAATGGCGCGCCTTAGCCAATCAGAGAGCAGGGTTTTCCCACTCTCTGAATGCCGGCAGCCAAACTTGCTGTCTCCACCACTCCTTATATGGGTCGAGAATAATCTCAACATAAATCAATCCACTTGCTCTAAAGATAAACTACTAATCCAAAATTGGGAAAAATATAGAAAATTTAAATATTCCTTACTACAAAGACTTGAATTATTCCATGGAGCTAGTACAGAGAGGTAGAGAAAGAAAACAGACATGAAAAATTCTGAAGATATTTCTTTTTTTTTCAAAAGAGCTAAGAATTTTAAATAAATTATAAAGATAGACTGTAGAATTCTTGCAATTATTTATGAGAAGGTCAAAGGAGGTGCTCCCAGAATTCAGCTGCAAAAGTTCAAATAGATGGCAACAAAGAGATGTCCTGGCATATATCCACATTTTGCAACCCTGCTAGCTCTAACAAAGAGATCTGCATGAATGTCATGCCTTTTGTTGTGCAAGCTTATATCCAAGAGTCAGCCTTCTTCCTGGTTCACTAAACAACTCAGTTAAATTGCAATGAGGAAACATCCGCCATTTGGTTCTTGTAGTCCTTGTTAAAGGAAAATCCAGACTTTGTTGGAGAATGTACTTTTTCTGCAGGAGAATTTCTTCTGCAGAAATTGGGAAGAATCATCCATCCCATCAACTGCCCACACAGGCCATTTCTAGTATCTATATTAAATCTACTACACAACCAGTTTACACCCTGTAATAAATACAGATAATTGTCCCTCATTGTTCTGTTTCAAGCACACAGACTGCTTATCATAGATAGTTAAACTCAACAGAAAGGGTTAATTGCAGCTTGCTTTATTATCTTCCCAAGTATTCTCAATCAATCAACACTTATGATTATTGAAGGGATTCTTCTGAGGCATATAAAGTTTATTCCCTTTGCTGTAGGTGAGAAGAAGGTTCTTTCCCACACCTGTTTAGAGATTTAAAATGGTGGCTCGTCTTGAGGGAGGAAGGATCCTGACAAAGACTTCAATCTGAAAAGCCCCACTGGCCAATTAGAAACACCAATGGTGTAAAACTACATTTCCCAGAAGTTAATCCCTTAAGGGATTAAATCCTAATTTCTAAACTATTTACCCCAATCAGCACACTCATCAGTGATTGTTCATCAATCATTCAAAGTTACAACAGACCTGAAAAACAAGACTTTCTACTGGTTCTTAAAGTTGCAGCTGTCACAGCTTTCCCATCATCACATGACTGTGATTCAGACCCTTGATGATCACAACAATTTCAGGGTCCTGTGGTCATGTGATTGCCATTTGTGACCTTCACAGCTGGCAAAGTTGATGAAGAAGCCAGCAGGAAAGCATAAGTCAGGGTCATCTAATGGTGTGCTTAATGATCCACAGTAATTCACTTAATGACTGCAGCAGGAATCATGAAATTGATGCTATAAGTGAGTGTCTTCACAAGACATCATGCGTAACAATTGTACTACTTAGTGACAGAGTTGCCAGTTGCTTTGCAGTCAGTAACTGAATATTAGCTGAGATGGAAACTTTTGTTTCAATCAGGGAGGCAAATAGTATTCATCCAAAGGTTGGGGAGAAAAGGCATTACAAAATATTAAAGTTAAAAAGTACTAGATACAATATACAGTATCTCTAAATTAGAAAGAGGAACAAATTGTGGTAAATAATCAATATTCAAGCAATATCTGTTTTTCAAAAGAGAAATATGAAAAGCCAATAACATTTTGTATTTCCCATCTATAAGTTATCCTGCAAGCCTAAATCTTATCCATATTTGCTTTTAAGCTCAATAAACAGAATATTTATTAAATGGCTCTGTAAAGTATTTATAATCCACTGCTTACTTATTTTTAGCTCAATAGAACTATTGAATATGAGATGGCTGGCCATATAAATTTGCTAAATAAATAAATTTGAGCAATTGTGAAAAGTATTTTTCACCCTGCTGGCATGGAAATTCATACCATTTTTCCTTCACTGTGGAATGGTGTTCAGGAAAGTAAATCTTTGCCCAATCCAAAATTCGCTTTATTAATAAAATATGGAAAATTCTTTTACAGATTCTTTCTTTTTTCCTCTCTTTCTCTCTCTCTCTATTTGACACTCATACAGATAGGCTCAACTACACCCACACTACAATTGTTTTGTCACCATAAAAGCAGGACCATCAACTGAAGATATTTGTGGGGCTGCAGTATTTAAAAAACAAACAAATGAATACCTTATTGGATGACTGAAGCATTCTTACATTTTCCACAAATACTTAGGTGTGGTTAAAAGAAGACACCTACAGAGTGGCAACAACATAAAAAGCAGGATAAATCAGCCATTATATGCCAAGACAAAATGTTTGTACAAAAGAATGATTGAAGGCAACAATCAAGAGAGTTTTGACATATTTAAAATTAAAAATAGCAGCATTTACAATATGGACATAAAAGTGTGTGAGGAAGTGTGAAAATTCAGTGAAGCAAACATTCAGTATAAAACTGTCTTAAAAGCCAGGTACTGGGTTATTTGATGCAGTCAACAGACTGTAAAGGAAGATCCAAAAATTGATTGCTCTTTTTCAGTAACCTTTATAGTTCCAGATGGCATTTTGGCTGGTTGTAGAAGATTAGAGAAGCTTCCTTTTATATTAAGAACTTGGATTCAGTTCAGCAAATGTGGTTCTCAAATTATCCCTTATATCTTTTATAAAAATGGCCAGTTGTAGAATTGGGCATTTCTCCATGTCTTCATTGCAGATAATGTTGTCTGAAAAATAAATTCAGACAATCAGTTCCTTTTTCTCTTCCTGACCATGTGCAGATGGCAGGGAATTTTTTCCAGGTGATTTACTAATGTTCATGTTTTCCCAGAACATGTTTTCTTTCTTGCTACTTTCCAAGCTATTTAAAATGGGATTTATTTTCATCAGGCTAATTTAACAGTTCAGAGATGTTGTAAAGTGAAACTAGTTTAGAGTTTAAAATATGCTTCCCCAGTTTCCTATGAAGAAGATAGATTTCTGTTCCTAAATACAGTCTCTTTCACATCAGAGCAGTTCATAACTTCATCTCTTACTTCACATGTTCATAATATAATGTAATCTGTATATGACTTGTTCTACCACCTACTGGAATTAAAATGATATCTCCACTCCCCTGCCATTTCAGCTCTTAACAATGCTGAATTCTCTTCAAATAAGGAATAGCCAAACGTAGATTGAGTGCAGAGTAATTACGCTGTTGAAGTTACTAGAAATCAAAATTGTAGTTAACTTTGGCTACTTTTCCCACAAATAATTAACAAGGACAAAAACAGGCAAAAAGTAACAAAAGTAGAAGGTAATATAATAAGAAAATGGTAGTACAATAGATACTTTTTCTGTATTTTTAAGAAAGACATGCTTCCCTCATCAAACTCATGTGGAAGGAAGGAAGGAAGGAAGGAGATTTGATATCTGTCTCTCTGTAGCTATGATTAATAAGAATTTTATATGATTAAATCTATAGTGCTAACAGTGATATAGATGTATGTTGCAAAGATCTGAAAGCATGACTTTCTTCAGCAGTCACTAAGCACAATCTATTTTTTAATTGATTTCTCAAATCCTGCCTAAATTTGCATAGCTACCAACAACTTTGGGCTTGTTCATCGTCCTCTTATCTATGAAAAATGGATATATTGAAATGTTTAATTGCTACAAATCTATATAGAATGCTTCTGCAAAAATCCTTAACGCTGCAATTCTATCTCTATTTACATGAAACTAAACTGCAATAAAGCCAATGGGACATGCGTTTTACAATATTGCGTTATAAGGAAATCAGGGGAAGATGTTATTCCAAGGAGACATTTCTTATTTTCTAGGTCAATGCTACTTATTTAATTCATCAGTCTCCAAAGGGAAGTCCATAATAAGAATTGTCAAGGAAATTTTTACAAATTAATCAATCTAAATTAATTGATTTCACAAAGACTTGTGAATTTTATCCTGAGTCTTAAAGAATGGAGCAGCTAGCTTGAGAAATGACAATGATGAGTCATACATCCATTATTGAGATTATTATTCTATTCATTATTCCATATCAAAACAATAATTGAAATTGCATCTCCATACATAGTTTCAAAAGTTACTGTAACTAGGGATGCTGCAGAGGGAGGTCAACAGCACAAAATGAGATGCTGAGCTTAATAGTTTGCACTCCTCTTTTTAACAATGCATTATAAACATAATTCTCACCACTTCACGTGCTATTGACATTCTCTATAATTATGTTCTCAAACTCACTTATTTTCCATATAATTCATCATCTGAGATTATTTCTATCATCATCAACAACAACACAATCATCAGTTGATATGAAATTATGGAAATAGTTTCACTGAAGATATTAATAGATCAAACTGATATATCTTTCCAGCTCCTCCTATTGTTTCTAATACACATCAATGTAAATGCCCATCATTCAATATGGATAATGACTTACTTGCATAAACAAGACTTTGTGTCATATGACTATGGGTATGGGGATATATAAAAGGGATGCAAATATGAAACAAGTGGGTATGGCCCCATTGTGTAGCAAAGCATATTGTAGAGTAATGACCCCAAATCTTTTGGGCATCAGGGACCGGTTCTGTGAACAGAGGCTTTTCCACAGACCAGAGAGGGTGTGGTTGTGGTTTTGTGTGCTGACTACATCCTGCAGATAGGTCTTCATTTGTTTGCACAGACTGGTCTCTGGCATGCCACAGCCTGTGCCAGTCCACAGACTGGGGATTTGGGACCCCTGTTGTAGACTTAAATAAAGCAAGAATTAGAGAAGAAGAAAGAACAAAGCAGAGTAAGTGTGAAGTGAACTTAAAACAGAGAAAAAGGCAAGACTATCAGAAATGGTAGCAAGACAACTAAGAAGGAAATTAACTTAACTTTTACCACAAGAGACAAGTTTCAAAGCAGACTGAGTGAAAATAGGACCAACAGCTTTGAGTTGTTTTCCTAAAATAAATACAAAGGTATTATCTGCACCAATAAAGTTTGGGAACTCCCTATCTATCCATAAATACCACAAGTTCATATCACTACACACATGTCTCTATGTGATATATAGATCAAGCTCTTTATTCTTCAAAAAACAATAAGAGTCTTAATGCATTTCTGGCTGAAGAACCAACCATGTGGGTTTTAAAGAGAAAGGGGCAATAATTATCTTGAGGGCAGCCTATTGTTTTACATTTGTACTCAGGGATCATTGGAGTTAAAAAGAAATGTATGTTTAGAAAGTTTCAGTGTTTTTAGTATGTACTAATGTAAACAGAAAGAAAGTTTTAAAATGTTAAAATCTTGGGAGGGGGATTATCTTGGAATTAAATAAACATGGCATGTAATCTATCAACAATATAAATAATAGTAATGCCAACATGTCATTAAAAAAACAAAAAACACATATTTTACCAGAATGATACTTTAAATTTTCTACTTGGCACTAAGAGAAGTTTAATATTTTTGTAATCTACGACATATGGTCTCTTGACATTGCATATCATTTGCATGCCCAATAAAACAGGTCATTAATCAAACGTGCTAATGCTACTTGAGTTACTGGCTCCAAGTTCTCACTATATAGTCATTTAGTTGAAATATTTCCTCCTTTAAAACAAAATCCCCTTGTCACTTTATCAGGAGCCACTTACTCTAACCATGTTGTCACAAGTGTAGTGGAAATCAGAGCCTTAAAATGAAATAAAAGCTCATGCATTCTATTGGCTGATGCTTTCTTGCTGTCTCTTGATTTCTATTTTTGTTAAGCAGAATAACTCTGAAGGGTTATATCAGGGTTATATTGAGCAATAGCTAGTTGTTATTGCAACAGAAATAGCACAAACTTATATACTGCTCCTTTGTGCTTTATAGCACTTTTTGAGAATTTACAATGTCAGCATATTGCCCCCAACAATCTGGGTCTTCATTTTATTGACCTTGGAAGGATGGCCGACTGAATCAACCTTGAGCCAGTCAGGATCAAACTTCAGACTGTGGGAAGAGTTAGATCTCAATACCCCATTCTAACCATTGTGCCTCTGGGGTTATATTTTACACACAATAATCCACAATTCTGTTAGATTTAGATCAATTTGTAATAAGGTCTATTAGGAATATAAACAAAATTTGCATAGGCACAGGCAATTTTTTATAAAATATAATGAAGCATTTCTGGGATATGATAACGCAGATATACATCAAAACCAGGGGGTTAGAATCTGAGCTAGTTTAGCTCTCCAACTAGCATTAAAATAGAGTGCAGAGATTTAACACCCTGTTGTCCAAGAGATAAATATGATTACCAAATAAGTGGCTGTCCTGAAATAGTCAAATTTCAGCCCTTAGCAACTCTAACCAATGTGGTCAATAGTGAGTGATTATGGCAATTACATCCCAGATTGTCTGAATCAAATGTTCACAGGGATTGTGACTGTAGATATGAAATAAAAATATGTCTGCTTCTTAAGATATTTTGACAAAATAATATAGCACAGAAATACAGAATTTTCCCCCTAAACATTTTGTCATATCTCATATTTGAAAGATTTTTTTACATCCCTGTTTTTTCAATAATCTACAGTATATCATTGATTATTTTTTTAAGACTAAACGTTTTCTGTAAATAAGGGGTGCCATATTGTATTTCCTAAGGTTCCAATACTCTAACTATGAAATTTTAATTATTCAATTAAGTTAGAAATTCACTATTTCAAAAATCCCCTTCTTTACTTCTTTACTTCCTTTCCCAGTAGCAGCAGACAATTAGTTTTATTCTCAAGTTCTGTCTTCCCCTCAGAATATTATGTGACATTAGACCACTCCTCTAGAGGTGAGGGGCTATGAATGATTCCCTATGATCCTAGCTGGTAGAGACAAGCTAGGAATCCTGCCAATGGATTGCCCATCTTGCTATGTGATAGAGTTCCTTCTTGGTCCCTGGACTGTCTCCATATTGGTAATGGAATTTCCTTGGCTTTCAATGTTCGTCCTCAGAGAAAAAATTTCAAGCTTGTCTTAGGTGATCACAAGCTCAACTCACATAAGGGCCACCTATTAGATATCTTAGACCTGAAAATTGGTAACTTATTTTAATTTAGAAGATGTCAGAATTGGTTCATTATCTTGGGAGTTATACGTACATTAAACTTACTCTGAAGTTAGGAAAGGACTCTATAAAGTTTTGGAGATATCATCCAAAATCTTTGTGAAATGTCAATGCCAAAATTTAACAACAATGTTGGCATGCAGGCTACATACAGTAAATTATTAGCTTCAATAATTTGCTCTGTATAATGTGATTTTATAATGGATTACTGGGCTCCTGATAATATTTGAGAATTAGTATGTCCACAGTCATTTACATTGATGAATGTGGGGAAAGTCTCTACTATAGGACAAATTAAAAAAAATTTCAGAATGATTAGAAGTTGCCCGGATCCTGCCAGTTAAAGAAATTGCTTTTTCCCATAGTAGAACTTGAAATTATGTAAGCCTGTTTTAGGTGTGTTGTGTGGGTTATTTGTTCCTGGCACAATATGCTTTTATAGATTCTTATTTGTACTATGGTATTTTTAATCTTCTCATAATTGAAGAGAGTCACTTGGTGAGTGGGTGGTCTAAAACTAAGTAAATAAAATAGATTCCCTGCAGAATTTATTTTGTGGATTTAAAAAATAATGTATTCCCTCTTCTTGTATAATTGTCAATGGGATTATATCCCTTATATAAGTATCAAGTATTTCTGCCCATTTAACTGAAAATTTTCCATTAAATCTTTAGTGTGTTTAAGAAGATAATGTAGCCAAATTCATAAGTGTATAATAGAAATGAAATACAAGTTGTTAGATACAGATGATATACTGTATTGAGTAACTACAGATGCATGTTAAAATAGGATTTGTTTATATCACAGATTCGATTAAATACCTGTGGGTATTTTCAGATTGCATTACCCAGATAAAAGAAAATGTACAGCGATAGATGAAAATACATACAGGCTTCTGAGGAAAAATAAATTATGAAAATGAATATTGGAGAGAAACAGAAAATGTTGTCTATGCTGATTCCATTTAAATATTTTGAATATTGACATAGTTAATGGTAAATATTTTATGAATAAAGACACATCTATAGAACAATTACATCTTGTTCCCCATACTAAAGAAGTCCCTCCTAGGTCCAGATTTAAGCACGTGTTGTACAGTTCCTTGCCTTCCTCTTTAGAGACACTTTTGTAGAAAAAATAGGAGTGTGCAAAACAAATCATTATAGAAGATGTGTTCTGTTCTGTACCCATATATGGTGTGCTGGGAGACAGCATACCATATATGGTATGCTTGGAGACAAGCAGTTTGTCAATTATAATAAAGAGAGCGGGATAATCCTGTTCTCTGATTGGAAGATGTAAATTTGTAAATACTATAAATAGTTGAATGGTTCCCTGTTTGTTCAGTCAGTCTGGAGTGTCTGTCTGATTAATAAAAAGAGCTGTTTGTTCACAATTCAAGTCTGTCGCTCCTTTCTAAAAACAAACCACAGATGTTGATTGGGGTGCCGATGGCTGACTATTAAGTCATTGGCTGTCATTTGCTTGTGCTGCCCAGCCCTTGCCTTCTAAGTATTAAGTATTTGATAAGCTGATCAGTAGATCAGTACTCCTGTTGACAGGTATTGTCTCCCATTGAGGTCTGAAATTTCTGTGCCTGCAAGGTTAAGCAGACATGCTCTTTCCTGTCTGTTTGGTAGATTATACTAATCCACATAGGAGGTGTGCAAGAACAAGAAGCCAGAGAAGTTTAACTTTATTGACAAGGCACTACTTACCGTAGCTCTTTTTCTTGCTTCATTGTTCCAGCTGGGTGGCTGGGCTTCTTGTATCCCAGAGAGACAATTTGTATGCAGAAGAGTTTCCTTCCTCCGCAGGGGGAGTCCTTCCCTCACGAGCACTCATAGCTAGAATGCATCTGGTTTCATTAGCCTCGGAGAGTAAGGGGCAAGATATTTTTATTCCATAGTTAAAATTAGAGAGAGAGCTGAGACATTTTCTGGTGGAACTGTTTCGATGGGATTGCCATCAGGGTAAGGAGTTCAATATAGTTCAATATAGTGTCAAGTCCACTGCTGTGACTGAGCAGTTTCTTTGCTTAAGTGAAATTCTACCCTTCAGTATTTCTACCTCATGGAGTATAGATGATATAACTAATACAAATAGTAAATTAAAACAGAAAGCAACTGATGTTTTACAGACAAACATACACACAACACACACACGTGTGTGTATTTCAGTGGTAACTAAAAAAACCTAGACAAATACACATGATCAATCCAGATCTGGGTTCCTGTCTAGTTGTGAAGCTCATTGGATGATCTTAGGGCAGGGGTGGGCAATTATGGCTCCTTCATGACTCGCGGACTTCAATTCCCAGAATTCCTGAGCTGGCTGGCTCAGGAATTCTGGGAGTTGAAGTCCACGAGTCATGAAGGAGCCATAATTGCTCACCCCTGTCTTAAGGAACTTTACCTCTCTAAAATTAGCCTACTTAAGGGTGGTTTAGCTTTAATTCTCTGCATGTGTGAGCATTATTGCAAGTTGGACATGAGCAATGATTAGCAATGGACAATGATGGAGGTTTTATAACGGTGAGAGAAAAGAGACACATTATTATCCTACATTAATAGCTTATTATTTTTAAGGAAAGCATTTGGTTTGATTTTATGGATGGGACAACCATTTATCCCCTAAAACAGGAGCAGATAGATGATAGTAGTAGCATTTTGTATTCACGCGATACTGTGAAGAGTTACTTCCAGTTCAGCCCAGAATGTGCTTTTCTCTTATTCCAGGGCTTATGCTGAAGTTTCTAAAAGCACTCCTTGCTTCAAAATAATGGGAAACTGTGCTGCCAGTTTTCAGCAGTAATGAACAGGAAAAATATCAAAACTTGCAGGAAAAAATATATGGTTTGGGGACTGGTATCCCTTTGTTATGGCCAATAACAAAAGTTTCAGCCAATTGCAAAGGCATCTTATTACCCTCCCTAACCTTCTATCCTATATGGATATGTTGGATTACAGCTCCCAGAATTCTAGACAGTTCTGCCAATCAATAATTAACCACTTTTACTTTTTTAGTTGTATAAATTCTGACTTCCCTGTACTATTACTGATACCTGGCCCCAGGATGAGGAGACATTGTATTGACCCAAATACAACGTTTTACTTAAAGATTCTCATCTTTAAGCTCCTAGCGGGTACTCCTTAATTTGAAACAAATCCTCATATTTTTTTTATCAGTATGTGAAAGTTACGTTTTCCCTATCAGCAAACTTTAGTCAGGAAACCTCAGCCAATCATGGTTAAATGCCAAGAAGATGTCTATGCTTTAAATCTTTATGTGCGTCATTCCTATGTTACATTTTGAGGAATGCACTTAAAATCTCTAAGCTTTAAAAATATAAGGTGTGAAGCTGCTTTTGACTGAATTTGAAAGGGAAACACACCCCATAGTGTTTCCTTGTATTTTAAAAAGCAGAGGACATGGTTTTCTAGATTGTAGTTAACTTGTTGTAAAGAATACTTTACAATACTGAAAGTATTCTTTACAATAGACTGGTATTTAAGTGAATGCTTTTATTCAACACTATGTACTAAAGAAAACGAGTGATTTGTCAAAGTAAGATTGATAGAATATTTGGTTTGCTGCCTAAATGGTTGTTTTAGAGGTGCTGGTTATGTATTTTACACAGAAGAAAGATAATAACCGACCTTTGGGTTTGAATTTTGTCCTTGACATCTTCCGAGTCATTTCAAATAATGGAATCGCTTCAGTGTATTTACTGTGGCAGTCTGTATTCTATTGAAATAAAAGACCCCAAGTATAAAGTTTCACTTGTTGGTTTGATTGGCTAGGTGCCTGAAAAACAGGCAAGATTTTGGGCAAATACAAACAATTGTTTGCTGAATGGTAATTTACAATGGCAATTAAAATAAAAATCAATTAGTGATAAGCCGGCCATTTATATTTACCTGAAAAAATTGGCAAACAATCGCTTATCTCACTGACAGATTATCCAAAATTTAGAGTTACATCAAGAATGTTATATTAAGAAATCAGATTTGCGTCCAGAATCTGGTGGGCATTTTTGAGTGTAGCGCCAGCTTTTTGCCATGGACCAATCTTGTATGAAAAGTTAGACTAAGAGAGATAGGCCAGGCATAGATAAATGTGAAGATAATTTCAAAAGATCATCATCATTGTCATCATCCAGAAATCTTCTGGATTGATATTTGTTTATAAAAGCAATTTTAGCCAAATTGGATAAAAACCAGTTTTAACAGAAGGGTTAAATGAACCTAATCAAGGTTCATTTTATTTATATTATAGCATAGGAATAATATTAGATGAAAGTTTATTTATTACTTATTTATTTATTAGATTTTTACCCTATCTTTATAGTAGCTCACCAATGCTATAGGTACTATAGGTACTAGCAGTATAGGTACTAACAACACCAACACTAGAGAAACAAAGGCCTGCAGACAAGAAGTGGATGTCACCACCAGAACCACACCCACCATCACCGAGCACAAAGTGAGGAGAGCCTTCAGGAGAGTGAACACCATGAAAGCAGCAAGTCCAGGCCGCATCCTCATATCCTGCACAGACCAATTAGCTCCAGTGTACATGGAGATATTCAATCTCTCTCTACTCCAATCAACAATCCCCAGGTGCTTTAAACAGTCCACCATTGTCCCCATCCCCAAGAAACCACATCCTACTACCCTCAATGACTATCTCCCCATTGCCCTAATCTCTATAATAATGAAATGCTTCGAGTGACTAGTCAGAGACCTCATCACTTCCTCATTACCAGACACATTGGGCCCCCTACAGTTCACCTATTGACATAACCGCTTAACCGACAATGCCATCTCCCACCTCCTCCACACTTCAGTCACTGATCTGGACACTGGAAAAGGAAACTACGTCAAAATGCTCTTTGTGGCATTCAACACCATAATTCATCATGTTCAGCATTCATAATTCATCATGTTCACCATAATCCCCTCCACACTGACCAGCAAACTGAAACACCTGGGCCTCAGCCCATCCCTATGTTGGTGGATCTCCAACTTTCTAACTGGGAGACCACAGGTTATAAGGATGGGTGAGCATGTCTCAACCTCACTCACCCTCAACACCAGAGCCCCAGGGCTGTGTTCTGAGCCCCTTGCTATATTCCCTATACACGTACAACTGCACAGCCATTACTAACTCTACCACTATCATTAAATTTGCTGATGACACCATTTGGTAGGCCTGATTTCCAACAACAATGAGACGGCCTATCTAGACGAGATTAAGAACCTGGAGAGCTGGTGCCAGAAAAACAACCTCCTCCTCAAGCCAGCAAGACAAAGGAGCTGATAGTGGACTACAGCACAAAGAAGAAAATGATATACCAGACCCCCATCAGCAACAAAAACCCAGTGGAAAAAATAGACTGCTTCAAATAGCTAGGCTTCCACATCTCGCTAAACCTAACATAGACCCGACACATTGACACCATGGTGAGAAAGGCCCAGCAATGCCTATAGCATGTTAGATGACTGGAAGACTTCAGACTGCCCCCAACAGAGCTCAGAAACTTCTACTCCTGCACAGTAGAAAGCATCCTGATGGACAACATCACTACGTGGTTCGGGAACAGCACCATACAGGACATGCAAGCTCTACAGAGTGGGTGGCGCACATAGCAGAGCGCATCATCCACACCAAGCTCCCTGAACTGCACTCCATCTACAACAGACAATGCCAAACTACAGCCAGGAAATTAATGAAGGACCCCAGCCACCCCAACAACAGACTGTTCACCATGATGCAGTCAGGATAGTGCCTCCGTTCCCTGAAAGCCAACACAGAGAGATTAAGGAGAAGCTACTTCCCACAGGCAATATGGACCCTAAACCAAACTGTTATAGCTGAAAACCCGGTCCAAAACGGTTAAGTAAAACACAAGAGACGGGGTCCGTTTGGATGACCGCGAGGGGTCCCGTTTATTTCTAGACGCGAGTAAAACTCACGATGCTAGGTGTCAATCAAAGTCCGAGTGTAGCAAGGCAGGCAAGGGAAGCTGTAGGGGAAAACCGCGGCTTTTATAATTGCCGCGGTTGCAGGTTTCCTCGCTTCTCATTGGCTGGTGCTCTAGCCAATGGGAAGCGCCGCTCCAGGAACCAATCAGCGTTCAGAAGGCTTCCTGCGCATGCGCAGTATACAACAAAAATAACCAGGTAACTGTGCACAAATCTAATGGTGAGCATTCTGGTTAAATACTAATATACTCTTTAGATGGTTGTTGGGAGGGCTATGAGAATCTGAGACTTGTGTGAGAGGTGTTTGGTAAAGGAAGGTCTCACTAAACTTGTGTGAGAGGTGGAAGAAATACCCCTAGCAATTCTAGTATTGTGATAAAGGATAATTTAAATTTAAAGGTCTCACTGGAACAAGTTGGTAAAGATTACTCCAGTCTGGTAACATAAGCAATTCAAAAAGGTCCCAAGAAAAATGTATAAAGAAAAAGTCGCAGTAGCACGATGTGGTTTCTTGGGGCTCTGGGGAGATCCGCATTGAACCCCAGCTGCAGGAGGTTTGGAAGGACAGAAGTCTCACTGGAGGCAAGATGAAGAGGTAGGGCAGAGGCTGGAAGGTCTGGTGGAGGTCGCAAACTCCCAAATCGCTCCAGGAGCCCTCCGATCCTGCAGGAGGTGGGTGATGGCTTCTTAAACCAAACCAAAGCTGTGACAACTACAGGAAGTAATCAAGAGCACGGAACTAGCTTGGTGAGAAATTATTGAACTTTTTCTGTTTTTTTCCCTTAATGTGGACTTTTTTGAGAATGGAAGAGTTCCCCCTAAGAGATAAGAGATAAAGAGGGGGGCCAGGAAAAGAGGTGGTGATATATCATCTCTGGAGAAAAGTGTCAAACAAAGATTAAGAGCCATAAATATTTTTGGATATAAAATTTAAAACTTTATTAAGTTGATGTCCAGAAGAAAAGAAGAGTACTTGGGATAGCCTGAGATTTGGGCTTAGAAGACTCCCAAGCTAATTGCATTAATTGATTATTAGCAGGGAGGAAAAAAGGGGAAAGGAAGCATTCTTTCCCCATTTTTTTTCTCTCCCTTGCAGAGTTTTTCCAAGTGGAATTGATTGAGGCTTGAAGTCAATACAGCGCAACAGCTCCACCTAGAGGCTTGAAAATTATTTGGGTTTTTTTTCCTATGTCTCTCTTTTGAAGTGAATTGGGATGACATTCAGAAACAGCTGGTTTCTGAACAACACTGTTATCTTAGAAGGCTACATACTTATATTGTAGCCAAAATAAATATTTTTGAGAATTGGTTACAGAAGAGAGAGAGAGAGAACTTTTAAGAGCAACAACATACTAAAGTGGACTAAAACAATTTTTTGGGAGATCAACTGGAAAAGTTGAAGTAATGGCTGTTTGCTTTACGCACTAACAATTGTGGACAATTTATTTACTTATTTATTTCTCTCTTCAAGACCAGCCTCTTTCTTCTTCTTTCTCTCTTTGTTTTTCCTTTCCCCCTTTTTGGATTTGGACTTTTTTAAAAAAATTATTAGCTATTTATCTTTTTATTTTATTTTTATTTTTGAGCTGAGTTGGATTATTGGATTCTTTTTGGTCTATATTTTTCTTTTTTCCCTATTCCTTGTTTTCCCTCTCTTTTTTATTGTTTCCTATTTTGGGAGCATTCCTCCTTTTTGTTTTGGTAGCTTTTTAGGATTTTTTTTCTTTTGGATTTTTTTTTTTTGGCTTTCCTTTTTTCTTATATATTGGAGTCTTTTTGCTTTTTGCTTTCTCCTTGGATTATAGTTAAGAGACATCATTATCCACTTCAGACATCTATTTTGAGAAAATGAAGAAATCAGCATCAGAACCAACATCAGCAGCATCTTCAGCTGCCTCATCAGTAACATCTTGCCCAGCAGGACATTTGATTTTCTATTACCACAAGAGAGGGCAACAGTGACTACTTGGCAGACAGAAATGAAATTAATGCTTCAAACGATACAGGAAGAGTTAGGAGTAGAGATGAAAGAAGTGAAAGAGAAGGTAGGGAATGTAGATGAAAAATTGGAGAAGTTCCAACAGATGATGGCCCAAAATGAACAGAGAAAATGAACAGCAGAAAATGGAGAAAAAGGTGGAGTCAACAGAGAAGAAATTGGAAAAGATTGATGAAACATACCCTGTGATTGGCCAAAAACATGAAAGGACAATTATTATGCCTGAGATGTATAGAGCTGGATATCATCTTCGCTTCCAAAACATTGTGGAAGAAAAAGGAGAGAATTTGGTAGAAATAATGGCAGAGTTGTTGACACCCATTTTAGAGGTAACACAAGAGGAAATAATGGGTGAAATTGATGAAATTTACAGAGTCTACACTAGATATGTGTCAAGGAATAATTTACCTAGAGAAGTCCATGTGAGACTTACAAAGAAAACTATGAGATCCATAATTTTACAAAAAGCAAGAGATGAGTCCTTGAAATATAAAGGGAAGGCAATAATAGTGTTGAAGCAGATTCTAGGAAGAGGAAGAGAAATAAGGAGATATTACCACTTTTTGACTAAATTATTAGTGAAGTATGAAGTGAATTTTAGATGGCTAATACCAGAAAAAATATTGGTTACATGAAAGGAACATACTTACAGACTGGATACAGTGGAGAAAGCACAGAAATTTTATGAAGATTTTTTCACTGTAGCTGAGGACAATCCAAGAACAGAGGAAAGGGGAGAGGAGAGAATGAAGGAAAAAGGAGCATCCAAGGGAGAAGCATTACAGTTGACAGAGTCAGCAGATGGGAGGAAGCAACTAGGGGATTTAAATTGGTTTTTTTTAATTACTTAAATATGTAATTTTTAAACTGTTTTTTAAACTTTAATTTTTATAATTAGTTTAATTGGCCTTAATTTAATTAATTTTAACTGGGTTTTAAATTGTTTATATGTACTTTTTTTTACTTGGCTGTGCACCACCCCGAGTCCTTCGGGAGAGGGGGTGATATAAAAATTTTGATAAATAAATAAAATAAATAAATAAATAAGAGGAGAAGAAAGGAGATAAAGATGCTAAAGCAGACCAACAAGGAATCATAGTGGAAATACCAAGACTTTCAACAGAGCAACAAGGAGCCATTCCAAAGACACCAAGCTCACCAAAATCACTGAGAGATCAACAGGGAGCCATATCTAGAGTACCAAGATCGCCAAGAGAATTTTATTTATTTATTTATTTTATTTATATACCTCCCCCTCTCCCTAAGGACTCGGGATGGTTTACAGCCGATAAAAACACAGAATAGAAATACAAAATACAATTAAAATCAATTAAAATAATTAAATGACTGCTAATTAAATAACATTTTAAAATACGATTTAAGAATTAA
>JAEANM010009115.1:0-16559 GCA_017656035.1 Myanophis thanlyinensis
AGCTTTTCCCTATTGCATTGGTGAAGACAAACAACAAACTTTTATGGTTCAGTAAGTGTAGCTCAGACATGGGCAAATTACGGCCTGTGGGCCACATCCAATTTATATTAGTTCACACAAACACACCATTCCCCTATTCTGGCCTGGCCTCTCTGTCAAATTTTAGAAAGCATTGTGGCCCACGAGTCAAAAAGTTTGCCCACCCCTGAGTTAGAAGGAGATTAATTCTAGGGTGGAAAGGAAACACAGACTGAGCCAAGTTCATGAAGAATAAGGGCACTTCAATGAGAAAAAGATAAGAATTTCAGTGAGAGCCTTTTCAGTGGTATTATAAAGCCAAGTACTAAGGAAAATGAAGAGATGTGGAGATACCCACAAATGAATGCAGATCTGATTACTGAAAGTAGCATGGATTGATTGGCTCTTGAGCTGAAGAAATGTATAAACTTTGAGTCTATCATGCAAATGGATACTAGACGAAAAAGGATTATGTCTGGCAAGGAAAGGGAGGAAGACAAATAAGACGAACAGGTGGAATCCAAGATTGTCCTCAAAAGAATTACAGGCCGTTGTCCAAAGGAGATCAAAATAATATCTCTACAGTGACCAAAAGTCACTGCTTGATGCTTGACGATCCCCATTTAAAAATAATAATGAATTAACAGAAATGTACAGGTTGTCCTCGAGTTACAGCCACTATTGAGCCCAAAATTTATGTTGCTAAGTGATACACATTTGTTAAGTGAGTTTGTCCCGTTTTATGCCTTTTCTGGCCACATTTGTTAAGTGAGTCACTGCCGTTGTTAAATTAGTAACACAGTCGGTTAAGGGAATCGGGAGTCTTCCCCGTTGATTTTACTTGTCAGGTCACAAAACGGGATCACACGAGTCAGGATACTGCAACCGTCATAAATGTGAACCAGTTGCCAAGCATCCGAATGTACATCACGTGACCATGGGGATGCAGCAGTGGTCAGAAGTGTGAACAACCGGTCCTAAAAGTCACTTTTTTCAGTGTTATTACAACTCTGAACGGTCACTAAGTGAGCTGTCATTAAATCGAGGACTATCTGCATACCCATGGGCAGCACGTTTAACCAAAGCACGTGTCTTCAATTTTAATAATTAAGAGAGAACAGGCTGTGTCAAGTTCGGTTAGAAACAGAATGGCTCCAAACTTGGAACAATATTGTTTGAAACTGCCTTTCCTTCCTCTTTCTCCCCCTCCCCCTCCCCCTCCAATATATCCCATTCGAATGTTGTCAGTCAAAGTGGATCAACAATCCATCACTATGCCAGTTTTCCTTTTTTCAGGTTCACGACTTTGACACAACTTTTAGCTAACACACCTGAAACCAAAACAAACCCCTACGGCAGGCTAGAACCTTAATTTCAAACATGGGGCAAGGGGGAATATTATTTCTGATTCAGGGAAGGTGTGTGTTGCCCCTCTTCCATTGAACGGGAGGTCACCTTGAAGACCTGCCTACCCTTCAAGGGCAGCCCGTTCCCCAACTTCAGCGTTTCTCAACCTTGGTGAGTTTAAGATGTTTGGACGTCAACTCCCAGAATTCCCCAGCCAGCAAATTCTGGGAGTTGAAGTCCAAACATCTTAAACCCATCAAGGCTGAGAAACGCTGCCCAACCTTGCTCACTGGAACAGGGGTCCCCAACCTTTTGGATCTCAGGGACCACTAAATTCATAATTTTAAATCCCACGGACCACTAATACGATCTGCCTAATGACCGACCCCTGATTTAGTGCAATATAAAAAAAAATGCAAATCATTTTTCTGCAGACCACCAACATTTCCTCCTGGACCACCGGCGGTCCACGGTCCACTGCTGCACTGGAAGACCGGTTGGACTTCAACTCCCAGAATTCCCCCAACCAGGCGCTGAGCTACCTGGGAGTTGAAGTCCCAACGACCCGTTCTTCCAAGGGCGAAAAGCGCCTGGTAAAGGCGGCATTCAAGGGCGTGAAAGAGCCTGGTTAAAAAAAAGCAGCCGCGCGGGCAGGTCTCGCCTCCTTTGCAAACCCGGGAGGCGGATCCTCTTGGCCGCCCCCCAACAAGGTCTCTTGGCTTTTTAACCCCACCCGGTGGAGCCCAGGCACATCCCTTCGCACGTGGTCTCCATCACCGCCCATCTCGTCTTGCCTGCGCTTCGTTCTCTTTTCTACCCCCTCCCGCCGCTTGATCCTTGGCTCCTATATTTAGCTTCGTCCCGGGGTGCTATTTCGACTGCATGGCAGTCGGTTTATAAGTCCCCGGGTCTCCACTCCCCGCTTTTTCTCCTGCTTTCCTCTTCCAACTTGGTCCAACTTGTTAGTTAGCGCAAAAACTTTTTGTTTCCTCCGTTTTTTCCCCCCCTCTCCCCTCCCCCCTCCCTCCTTTTAACGCCACAAGCACTTTCCCTTTCTCTCCCTAAATAAACACACCGCGAACCCTAGAAGTGTTATGAAAACAGACCCAACGGGGCGGGTCATCCCCGAGCTCGTGTTTGGATCCATACGTGTATAATATCAACAAAACACGTATCTATTTCTCTGTGTCTGGACCTTGTGTGGAGGGGGTGGGGGGGGCTGTGGGGATAAGAAGAGAAAGAGCCCGTGTGGACGGACGACGCCCGGGGTCGGAGAAGTGCTGAAACCATGGGGCAAGCGGAGGAGTTGATCCGGACGGCCAAAAAGTTGGATAAGATGGTGTCAAGGAAGAACACGGTAAGAGGAAAAACCAACCAGCCGACCAGCCAACCAACCAAACTTTTCCGGCTGCCCTTCTTTTTCTTAAAACGTTGCGCTTTCGCTTGGCTCGCTCCTTCGGCTCTTCGCTAACAAGCTGCTAACCCCAAACCGTTTTTGCAGGCTTTGGGGAGGGTTTTTTTTTTTTTTTTGGGTTGCAAATCCGCCGTTGTTGTTTTGTTTTTCCTTCAGTTGCTTTTTCGGTTACCCTTCGGAGGTTTTGCAAGAAATTGTTCCGCAGGCGAAGAGGAGGCCGGGCGTCTTGGAAAAGGCGCGCGTGGGAGGAGGGGAAGGGGAAGTGGGTTACGTTTGGTGTAACCTTGGCTGAGTCAGCACCCCATTCGCTCGGACGCCGCCTCTACTTAACTGAAAAGTTTCAGCGTTTCATTCTCCCATCCTCCCCCAACCCGGTGTGTAAGCGAGCAGGAACTCCCCTCGGAGTTGAGCTGCGGTTTCAGACCAAGAGAGCCCTCCTGATGGGGGAAGTGGGGCGTGGGGGAGGAGGTTTTGGGGAACAGGTGCTTGGCAAAGGCTGGAGCTCTTAAATTTGATCTTGGGGCCGGGATAGTCTGGGAGAAGTAGAAATACCAGAGGAAGAGGAGGAGGGAAGGGGGCCCCCTGTGCACTATCTGCTTTCAGTAAGGTGGAGTGGCTCACATCCAGAGGTGAAATTCGGCAGGTCTGCTAGAACTGGTAGTAAATTTCCTAAGCAGCTGGGAGAACCGGTTGTTAGAAGAAATCTCCTTTTGTTTTTTTCCCACTTTACAAGGTTAATCCTGTAAGGAAGGCAGGAAAGAAACATTCTGGTGTTGTTTCTAGCCTAATCTTGATTGCCCTGCTTGCAGAAACTGTCCATCCAGTCACATGACACCCCCAGCCACACCCACAGAACCGGTAGTAAAAAAATTGAATTCCACCACTGCCCACATCCCTATTTTTGTGAACCGAACATGGCGCACGCACATACAGCCTAAAATTTTGGAAGACCCCAGGACAATGGAACCCATGTGAAGCAGGAGGAGGAGGAGGCCTTCTCCTACTAGTGTAACAGAATAACAGACCAGGAAGGGGACCTTGGAGATCTTCTAGTCCAACCCTGCCCCCCCCCCCCCAAGCAGGAAACCCTATTATAATTTCAGACAAATATGGCTGCCCAGTCTCTTCTTAAAAACCTCCAGTGTTGGAGCAGCCACAATTTCTAGAGGCAAGTAGATATTTGCTAACAATTATGATATTAACCTAGATTATTTGTTGATCACATTCAAGGTCTCAGCTAAAGGCCCTGGGAGGTTGAGAAGGGAACAATGTTAGAGGTGTGTAATTAAGCTACAAAGTCTTATTTTGATTCGAGTCAGCAGGTAAGGAGGTAGCCCTTCTTTTCTTCCAATAGTACATGTTTCCGCTTCATCAAATGTTTGTTTGCCAGACCTCTGCACTGGTGGCACTCCGATCCCGCAGCTGAATCCTCTTTAGGAGACGATCCTGGCGCTTGCTGGACTTTCTTGGATGCCCTGAAGCCTTCTTAACAAGAATTGAACCTCTTTCCTTGAAGTTCTTGATGATCCTATAAATTGTTGATTGAGGTGCAATCTTAGTAGCCACAATATCCTTGCCTGTGAAGCCATTTTTATGCAACGCAATGATGGCTGCACGCGTTTCTTTGCAGGTCACCATGGTTAACAATGGAAGAACAATGATTTCAAGCATCACCCTCCTTTTAACATGTCAACTCTGCCATTTTAACCCAATCAGCCTGACATAATGATCTCCAGCCTTGTGCTCGTCAACATTGTCACCTGAGTTAACAAGACGATTACTGAAATGATCTCAGCAGGTCCTTTAATGACAGCAATGAAATGCAGTGGGAAGGTTTTTTTGGGGATTAAGTTAATTTTCATGGCAAAGAAGGACTATGCAATTCATCTGATCACTCTTCATAACATTCTGGAGTATATGCAAATTGCTATTATAAAAACTTAAGCAGCAACTTTTCCAATTTCCAATATTTATGTAATTCTCAAAACTTTTGGCCACGACTGTAGACTTTTCCACTGGTATTGGATTCAGCTTGGTTCAACAAATCCATTCCAGGGCCAAATCTTCTACAACTGCCCAATCTCTGTCTTCATGGTGTGGGTCTGGTTACTTTGTTGCTGATATTGATACTTTTTCTGTTTTTTATATCCTACCTTTATTATTTTTACAAATAACTCAAGGCGATGAAGATATCCTATTTTCCGCACAACAACAACCCTGTGAGGTGAGGTGAGTTGAGAGTGAGTGACTTGGTCCAAAGTCATCCAGACAGCTTTCATGACTAAGGTGGGACTTGAACTCATGGTCTCATGCTTTCTAGTGTTGGAAGAAATGTCCATCTGGGTTCAGTTCCAAGTGGGGAGAAAGACACTGGAAAGATGGAGGCTATTTGGAAAGAAGGTTTTATTGGTGGAGCAGGAACACATGGTTTGGTCCTGGGCAAAAAGGCACGTGGAGTGGAGAGAGGAAGAGATTTATAACCTCTCTTGGACTTTGAACTGGAGTTTCCTGTTCCTGTGGCAAGGGCATGTATTCTGATTGGTTGTAGAATCCCATGTGGCCACGTGGGGCCATGGGTCATGGTTCAAGTTTGCTTGAAGCTTTGGGCTGATGCAATGATGGGGTAATTTGTTTGTGGCTGAATGGCTTTGCCCTGAAAGATAAATAATCCCATCATACTGGAGCTGAGGTCTTTGTTTTATAGATAAGATGGCCCAAAGCAAAGCTGGCTGGGGAATTCTGGGAGTTGAAGTCCAAACATCTTAAAAGTCGCCAAGGTTGAGAAACACTGCAGTCTCTACCCATGATGGCGAACCTATGTCATGGATGCCACAGGTGGCACACATAATCTTCTTGCTGGGCACACAAGCTGTTGCCAACTTACCTCCAGCTGAGCATGCGCATACGATTGCGCATGCACACATGCGCGATTGCAGAGACCTAGTTGGTCTTCGGGCCTCTGCTGTGCATGCGCACAATTGCAGCAGGAAATCCAGCTGGTCTTTGAAGCTCTCCTACACATGCACACACGATTGCTCGTGTGTATGTGAGTGCCTGTGCACAATGTGTGTACATTGCATGTGCAAAAGTTGTATGCATGCAGATGGTGCAATTGCACATGCAGTACACGTGGAGGATCCACACACAGATGGCATGTGCAAAGCACGTACTTTTCGGCACTCTGTAAGTAAAAGGTTTGCCACCACTGGTCAAGACCAAAGTGACTCGCTTTTTATAACTGGCCAACCTCTATTCACAGTGAATGTGGTTACTTCATTGCTGATAGTAATGTTGTTGTTATTGTATTGCCTAACCTAGGGGTAAGCCAACTGTAGTTTAAGAACTGTATCTGATCCTCATCTTTCCTTTTTGGACCGACTCTCAGAACTCCCACTGTACATAATTGTTGAAAGTGCAAGACAATCTATTCCATTTTTCCTATGAAAAAGAGTAAATTCCCAAATACACGAATGACACTTAAAAAAGCTAATCCTAGCTCCTCCCCAGAAATCAACTCTCACCTATATATGTGATTTGGCCTGTCTCATTTGGTGCCCCCCTCTTCAAGGGGTGTTCCTTGGCCTCTGGAACCTGTCCAGACCTAACAAAACAAATAGGATGATGTAAAGAAATTCAGAAAAAAAACTATATAATCCGTATACTAGATTAAATTGGGAAGGCATCTAACTTTAAACGCTCACACTGAACATTTTCAAAGATTCAATTAAAAAGACATCTTGAATCTGAAAAAGCAGTAAAAGAGACTAATTGACACTTTGGCAAGTGAAGAACAGAAATTGTCCACCTGTAATATTTTATAAATCTTACATGGGGGCTGCCTGTATCAGCTATCAAATTCAAATTTTATTTGCCACATACACAGTCATACATAGTACAATATGCAGTGAAATGCTTGTTCTTGATAAGGGCCCCCCCTGATTTTAATAAAGGGCGAAAAGGCTAGACACTTAATTGGGACATGTTTCAAAAAATGAGAATCGTGTTTGCTTCACTGTCATCCTTATCCCCTTTGGTTTATCGTATTTATTCCAGAAACCTATTTAAGCTGAAAAGTATATTTTGTCCTTTCACGCCAGCAGAAGCAGTGCATTAGAACCGGAGGCTTTAGCCCTTTGGATCCCAGAAATGTAAGCATGAAAAGCGCTGAGCACTCTACAGCAAGATTACACCTTGAGGTTAATGTTTGACTTCCCTTGCAAACTTTGTTCTAGCCTGGGTGGACTACAAACAACTTATTTAATCTTATTTTCCTGGATTTCCTTCAACTATAAAGGTGGACAGCTGGTAGTGTTCTTCCCACAGTGGAAATCCTGTGCTGGAACAGGATTAGAAATTCTGGTGCGGGGGAGGCCAGCCTGGGTGGACAAGGTGGACTCATTTTCTTTAGAATTAAGCAACAGTCAGTGGGCCTTGAAAAAGATGCAAGCTTTGAGCTTTAATGTTTCTGGAATAAACATGATAAGCCAAAAGGGGATAAGGATGACAGCGAAGCAAACACGATTCTCATTTTTTGAAACATGTCCCAGTTGCAGTGCTGTCAGTGTTTCTTGTTCCATTTTGGTTTTTTTTTAGAAAAGTAAATTTGTCAATTTAAGCTTGGCTCTTGATCCCGTCACGAACACATGCATATTGTTTTGTTGGCAATAATATGCAAATAATGTGCCACTGCCTTCTTCCAGACTATCATTTGACTTCCCAAGACAGTCTTCAGCCATGGAATTTCCTGGTGTCTAGCTTTGGCTGACTCCGCCACCCAGGAGATAGAGTTAGCAAGTGCAGGATGTATTCAATATTTTGTCTCTTGAGCCTTTCATGGTTTTATTGTGAGCTATCTAGAAATGTGAAGTGGGTGGCATACAGAGGTATGTAGGAATAAATAATGTGGGGCCTTTGGCTGAGGAAACTTTGCCCAGAACTAATGAACGTGATTGAAATGACCCAGTGTGATGTCCTTTCCATTTCTGATGTTCATACATCAGCATGAAGACAACAACAGAAAGAAGCATGTGTCTTTATCACTTTCTCTTTTTCACTCTCCTCCTCTACCGCCTACTTTTCTGCTCTTCCCTAGCTTTCAAAATGAGTAGAAGATTGTCAGTTGCGGGGAATTGAATCTATGCAAGAGACAGATGGCAAAGTTATATATTGGATTTATTTTTGGCCTTTGAAGGCATTCAGGTGGGGGGTGATGTTGCTAAAACAGAGGTTATTAGCAGGCTCGGAAAAGATATCAGGATGTGTATAGTGCTTTATGGAAGCTTTTTACCATCTCTGTTATTTACAGAGCTGGGTGACTTTGGGCCAATCATCAGGTGACTCTGAGTTCTAGTCACCCACCTTAGGAATGAAAGCCAACTGGGTGACTTTGGGCCAGTCACTCACTCTCAGCCCAACCCACCTCACAGGGTTGTTTTTTTGTGGGGGGGGGGGGAGAAATAGAAAAAGGAAAGAGTATTATGTATGTTTATCACCTTACAAAGTAATAAAAATGGGCTAAAAATGAAATAAAATGAATGCTTTGTGACCGGCTGCATTCAAGATGGGAGGCGTTTTTATGAGAGCATTTACAAGCTTCTCTGGACTTCCAAAGCTGGTACTTTTTGCTCTCTTGGGACATTGAAAGGGTGAAAAAGAAAATGAAGTTTAAATGATGTCTTCTGGGCTCTTTCTGTCTCCTCCACCCCCCTTAGGAAGGAGCTCTGGACCTGTTGAAGAAATTGAATAGCTGCACCATGAGCATTGAGCTGTTGCAGGTAAGGCTGGGTTATTTTGTTCTCTTGAGAAATGTGGATCTGTACCCATTAACAGGCCTTTTCATTCCAAGCATTCCTATGTTTCAGCTCTAAAACAGCCAGTCTTCACCTAATGATGGATACAGTTTAAAGTGAGATGCTATGTTATTGTGATGGTTATTGAGAGCACTTCCGGCACTTCCGGTTGCCATCACTTCCGGTTGCCATCGTTAAGTGAATCCTGCATGATCATTAAGCACAATGTCACATGCTTAATATGGTCATGGTAAGGATTATTAGGAATTAGGATTATTATATTATATTATTAGGGATTAGGATTATTGTCAATTAAATTACTGATAGCACAGGGGTCGGGAACCTTGGCTCTTTCATGACTCATGGACTTCAACTTCTCATGCTGGCTCAGGAATTCTGGGAGTTGAAGTCCACGAGTCATGAAAGATCCAAGGTTCCCAACCCCTGTGATAGCAGAACCAGCATAGAAAACAGGCATCTCTTGCAAGTGGGGCTGCTGTCAGCCTTTATTGGGTTGATTTCAGTTTTCCTCCAGCAACTGCAGAGGCAACTCAGATGGATTTCCTCATTCCTAGTATCCACTTTGTCTTCTCAACAGCCCTGAGGGAGAAGACATGAACCAAAGCCGTCCAGTAAGCCAGCATTTGAGGTCACTTAGATATCTTTCACTTCTAGTCTGATGCATGGTTGGGAAAGCTGAAGAGAATTTGAATACATTTTAAGTCCAGTTTACCCTTGAAGATCAGATTTCCCAAATGTGACACCAAATTGCTCCCAAAGTTTTAAAAATTTGAATTAAGAAATACCACCTTGGTATTTATGGTGTTCTCCCCCTATTACTTAATGTGCTTTAATGCTGATTTTGTTAAATGGTTCATCATTTTCCTTTTTGCTTGGTTTCAATCAGGACCACTTGCCAGGGAATGCTAGAATCTGCAAGAGGTCAAAATGGAGACTCAGCTCTCTTCATAATAGTTGCACCCAATTGTGCAGATTTTGACAATCTGCTAACCCCCAACACGTATGGATCTTTTCAACAATTTTCACTTATTGTTTGGCAATTGAGGGGTGTTGTAAAATGGATCTAGTAAATAAATAAAATGGATGTGTGATTTCCCATCGTTTTCATTGGTGGTGAGGAAGAATGAAGGAAATGAAGCCTCGAGAAAGGCCTTCTTGATAATCCCTCATGATGAGGGATTTGAAAATGGGGATACTGAGATTCTTCTCCCCACAAAATATGGATTCCAGTAATGCAAATCCCTTTTTGCTTTGTTTCAGAGCACCAAAATTGGTGTGGCTGTCAACGCAGTGCGTAAGCATTGCTCAGACAAGGAAGTAGTGGCTCTGGCTAAACTCCTTATCAAAAACTGGAAGAGGCTATTAGGTAAGAATCCAGCTGCTCTTTTAATGGATGATCAGAAACGGCAACCATCAGATCTGGGGGATTCTTAGATGTGAAAGGGTTGGAAGAAATGTCCATCTGGGTTCAGTTCTAAGTGGGGATAAAGGCACTGGAAACATGGAGGCTATTTGGAAAGGTGGTTTATTGGTGAACAGGTCCACATGGTTTGAAGTTGTTGGAAGAAATGTCCATGTGGTTCAGTTCCAAGTGGGGGGAAAAGACACTGGAAACATGGAGGCTGCTTGGAAGGATGGTTATTGGTGGAGCAAGCTTGAAGTTCCAGGTGAAAAGGGAAGAAAGTGAGGGAGAGGGCTAGATTTATACCCTCTTGGTCTATGACCTTGCTTCCTGTTCCTGTGGCAAGGGTAAGTATCCTGACTGGTTGTCAGACTCCCATGTGGCTATGAGTCATGATTCAAATTTGGTTGAAGCTTTTGTCTGTGCCATGTGGACAGTTGGGCAATCCTATAATGACCTGAGGGTGAGGGCCTTTTAGTTGCAAATAAAGCTCACTCAGTCTATTGTCTTCCAAATAATCTGCTGGAAGACAAGAGCTGGGGCTGGGTTTCAGACTTAAGATTTCTATTAACCTTTTAGAGGAAATATTCTGCCTTTTAATATTTCCTGGAATATTTCATTTTTTCCTAGGAAAGGGGTGGGTGCTAACTTCTAACAAAGTCCTGGGTAAAAAGGGACTGGGGTGAGAGAGGGGGATGGCTTTATACCCTCTCTTGGGCTATGACCTTGCTTCCTGTTCCTGTGGCAAGGGCAAGTATCCTGATTAGTTGTAGGCTCCCATATAGCCATGGTTTATGATTCAAATTTGGTTGAAGCTTTTGGGCTTTGTTTGTGCCCTGTGGTGAGTTGGGTAATCCCATCGTGTCCTGAGGGCAAAGGTTTTTTATGTTGTAAATAAAGCTGGCTCAGTCTTTTGTCTTGTAGTTGCTGAGGGTGGGGTGGGCGTAGGAAATTGAGGCTCTGAGTTTGTCTTTAGAAACATGCTTCTCCTTTAGGGAAATATATTATTCTGCCTTTTTACTATTTCCTAGAATATTCAATTCTCCTAGGAGAGGTGTGGGTGCTAACCAGTGGTGGAATTCAACATTTTTTACTACCAGTTCTGTGGCCGTGGCTTGGTGGGCGTGGCTGAGTGGGGTCATGTGACTGGGTGGGCAGTTTCTGTAAGCAGGACAATAAAGATTAGGCTAGAAACAACACCAGAATGTTTTTTTTCCTGCCTTCCTTACAGGATTAACCCTGTAAAGTGGAAAAAAAGAAAAGGAGGTTTCTTCTAACAACTGGTTCTCTGAATGGCTTAGAAAATTTACTACCGGTTCTAGCGAACTTGCTAGAAGCTGCTGAATTTCACCTCTGGTGCTAACTTCCTACAAAGGGAATGGTGGACTGGCCTCCTGGATACAAAATCATTTTCCAGTTTAATTGACCTGGGCAGTTGCTTTAAATCTTTCCCATTTTCTCTTGTTTGCCTCAGTGGGTCCTGTGTCATGGAGTTTTTAAACTAGCTCTAACCTATTTTTAAACATTATCTGTCTACAATAATGTTGAACAATAGTATAACTTATTTTTTAAAATTTAACCTTATTTGTTGCAACTAGTTTTCCCTGCCTGCTGCGTGGGGGTTATTATTTTTGACTGCAAATGTATAGGACAAAAATAGTACAAATTAGGAATAAATGTCATTGTATAAAAGAAGGGATTTAGGAATAGAGCGACGTTTGCCCTTAAATTCCACTTTTTTTCCACTTGACAAATAGAATGATTTGTAATGGCACAACTTGGGGAAGGATTGGTATAAGAGATTAAGATGTTTTTTTCCCTTGATTGCAATCTCCTTTTCTTGGGAATTAATATACTTTAATGCTTTTGATCTTCATCCATCCAACTCAAGTGAGAATACCAAGGGCTGAGTGAGTATGGTACTTTTCCCAGTGACCGAGTGGTATCTTTACGCTGTTCAGTTGGCTACAATTCTACCTGAACTTTTTCTCTCAGAGTCATCCGGGACACAGAAAGGGAAGAAAGAAAAAGACATAGCTGTCTCTGGCTGGAAAGCTGAAGGGGCCCTTTCCAACTCTGTGGATGTCTGCAAAAGTCCTGATGGAAACCAGAAAGACAGGTATTGGCATATTCAAGCTGTTTGCATAGATCTGTCAGTAGTGTAACAAATTGCTAGAATAACCTACTGTTTTGCAAATACCATTCTGGGTAAACTTGAGAGAACAGAATTGAATGCAGGTAATTTTTAAGTATCTATAAAAAGGTTAAATCGTGGTAACTGGACCAAAGGTTTATTAAACTGAGACCTTTCATTACACATCCAAGTGACTTCTTCAGTCAAAATAAAAATTTAGTTAGGCAGAGTCAAAGAGTCATTGGAATGTACTAACTCTGGCCATAGCAACTGCGGGAGTTTCTCCCCAAAATGTATTACAATAGGTAAGTGAAAACTCAATCAGCCAGGCCAAATTGTCAGTTTGACTGAAGAAGTTATTTGGATGAGTCACGAAACATCTCCTTTTAATAAACTTTGGTCCAGTTTAACCTTTTTAAATACTTTGGGCCTGGGGGATTGAGTGTTCATTTACATAGGTAGTCCTTAACTTACAACCATCTATTTTAGGGACTGTTCAAATGGCACCCAAAAATGTTGACTAGCAACTGGTCTTCACGCTTAACAACCATCGCAGCATCCCCATGGTCACACGATCCAAATTCAGACACTTGGCAATCAGTGTGGGTGTCCGACAGTTGTGGTCAGGGTCAAGTGATTACTATTTACAATCTTCCCAGGTGGTTTCTGATAAGCAAGATCAATGGGGTGAGCTGAATTTGCTCAACAAACACATAATTCAAATAAGTGCAGCGATTTGTTTGTAACAAAAAGGTCATAAAATCGGGCACAACTTTCTTAACACACCTATCTTGTTTAGCAGTGGAAATTCTGGTCCCAATTGCAATAGTAAATCAAGGGCTACCTTGGGATTCAATTTAACTGGATAAGAAAAGCTATTCTGACATAGATAGATAGATAGATAGATAAAGAGAGATACATATCTATATAAATAGATATAGATATATAAAATATAAAATCTATTCGAATTTCATTTTCAATTGTATTTTATCCAATTCCATTTTGAATTGTTTTTATCAGACTTTAGTAATAATTTGTGTCTGAAACTCTGCACTTTGATATGGCCCAGGGACTAATCAATAAAGTAAACTAACTATTCTGATACAGAAACTGCAGTTCCCAAAGGAAGTGTGTTTTGCAGGATATACATTCTAACGCAGTGTTTCTCGACCTCAGCAATGTTAAATGTGGACCTCAACTCCCAGAATTCCCCACCCAGCATGCATTTCCTGAGAGTTTTAGTCCACATAGCTTAATGTTGTCGAGGATGAGAAACACTTGCTATAGTGTATCTGGACTGCACAGCCTGGAGAAGAGACATCTTTTGAGGTGGAGGGAATCACTAAATCAAGGCTTAAGAGGAGAAAGGGGTGAAGAGAAGGCATTTAACAGGAATGAGCATTGCAGAGGTGAAATTCAGCAGGTTCTAGCTGGTTCGCTAGAACTGGCAGTAAATTTCCTAAGCAGTTCGGAGAACCGGTTGTTAGAAGAAATCTTTCATTTTTTTCCACTTTACAGGGTTAATCCTGTAAGGAAGGCAGGAAAGAAACATCCTGGTGTTGTTTCTAGCCTAATCTTTATTACCCTGCTTACAGAAATTGCCCACCCAATCACATGACTCCCCAACCACACCCACCAAGCCACGCCCACAGAATCGGTAGTAAAAAAAATTGAATTCTACTACTGGAGCATTGCTTTGGATTGGATTTAGAGAGAGTGGGAGCACAAATGAGGCAACCCACTCTTTTCTGCAATTGGGGGGTGGGAGGAGAGCAGGCATCCCCTTGTGAGCAAAGGCAACCTTTTTGAAATCAGAAGAGCTCAGTGTTTACAAATAGATTTTTGAGTCATTTGTAATGAATCATAAATCTCTAATTGTTTGATTGGTTCTGACCACAACATATTTTCTCCCCTATGTCAGACTGTGGAAACCAATAAAAGGAAGAAAACACAAGACATGGAATGTTTTGAGAAATACTTTAATACTTTAATCTGCAGCTCAATTTTGGTGCAGGAATCAAATTTCTAGGTTTGGCGTAGGGGGGACAGGGGAATCGAAGAAGGGGACCGGAGGGTTTGCTAAATGCGATTTATCTTTTGCATCTGACTGTTAGGTCTTACAGTTTTAATGAAAAAATTAGCTTGGTATTTGCCTTTGGCTTGCTTCAGAGCAGAACTGGGTAATGGTGACATTATTATTAAAAGAAAATTATGGTTGATTCGGGATTGCAGAAAGCAGAGCATTGCATAATCAATTTAAAAAAAAACAAACAAACAGAAAAATGGGTGAGGGTCATTTTTTCCAGGGTTGATGATGGAGCAGATGGGTGATTTTTATTTGCTTGTTGATTCACAGTTTTAAGTGTACAACATTACATAGAAAGCTTCACAAAGCTGGATTTATTTGAATTCAGATAGAAAGCACACTGTCTGGTTTTGATCAATAAGTTATTGTTATAACCTTGGGGGGGGGGGGGAACCTGAAGGTCTGTGGCTTCACAGAGGTGCCTGGACGAGAAAGTGTGCATTTTTCAAGTTATTCAAGAGCAAAAATGGTTCGATCCCCAAACTCCGACCTCGTCCACAAGTTCAGAATGGCTCCTTGATCATGCCTCTTGTTTCCTTTTCTAGGAAATTGAATCAATCCAGCTCACGTGAAGTCAGGCTGAAGAGTAGCTCTTTCTTGATCTCCAAATCAGACAGGTACGCTCTGTAACTGGAAATGTAATTATTTTAAAAGATGTGAAAGGAATGAGATACACATGGTTGGGTGGTGGGGAAATGAAGCTTTCGGATGAATGGGGCTGTTTAATAGACAAACGACGACATAAGGAATGTATCCTTGCAGCTCATTTTATTTATTTATTTATCATATGATATTTATCATATTTATATACCGTCCCATCTCCCCAAGGACTCGGGGCGGTTCACAGCGGATAAAAAGACAAAATGCATAACAAAATTTAAAAAAAAAACCAATCTAAAATGATTAAACTTGCTGAAACTTTAAAAAACTACTATTAAAAATTTAATTAACCAAAAATTTATCCAATTTTAAAATACCCCAAGGTGTCAGGCCAGGCCGGTTAGTTGGAAAAAAAGCTCATAGTGACCTGTGTTCAATTTTATCAGAACATCCCTGAACCTCAAGGTGCAAATGTTTTTTTTTTTTCTAACTAAGACCATTGTTCTCTGCAGATAACAGGAGGGGCAGGAAGGAACCTGGGGTCTGTTACATTATTCCTTACAAATATGTATGCATCCATTATTTTCCCTTCCTTTCTGAAATACATAAATAAGAGTGCATCTCTTTGTTTGCAGCGGTATATCTCCCACCGTTCTTTTGGTGCATACTCTTAACAATGAATAGTACAGGTAGCTTTGATTATTTGTTTTGGAACCTGTATGTTGATTCCTCATTGGACGTGCAGAAACCTTCCCTACTTGCAGGCTTCTGTGGAGGTGAAAAATAAGAATTTCCCTTTCTACCAACTTTCCTTACATTTTGGTAGAAATGGCAAGACTTGTAGGCCAAAGACTATTTTCCTTAATACCACCAATCCCCCCTCCCTTAATTGATTTGGGATTACTAAAATTTATCAGCCCAATATGGACCTGGTTAATTTTCCTCAAATCCTCCCCCAAAGGCCAAAATATTTCCCCTTGCCCAATAATATTACAGTGTCAAAGATAGCAGCTTTAGAGCTGCAAATAATATTTTTTTAAAATGCAGCTTTCAGTCTGTAAAAGATGATCTCCTTCTGGTTTACAGCTTAAAAAGTAATTACCACCTTTTTTGAATGAAAGCGTATTATTAGGCCTTTAGCACCATTCTTATCTCAGCAGAGGAGTCCGTTTCTAGGTTTCTTAAAATGAAAAATGCCTCTCTCCCTTGATCTTGTTTGTCCTTGGTGAAATGCCAGTTTTATTTTGCCAGAGAGCCTCTTTAATTTCACTTTCCACTTCAGTGCTAGTGAGTCAGATTTTGTCCCTGGACTCGGCTAAACTCGCTTCTTTGAAAGATGACAGAGGTGCACTGAGCTGACGGCTTTGGGAAGTTCCTCCAAAGTTGATTAAATAAAGTGCAGCACATCTGCTGCTTAGATGGATATGTTGTTGAGTAAAAAGAGGCCAATTTATTGAATATTCCTCAATTCTGTAATAGATCTGTGGCTTTTTACTCTTGTTCTTTCTACCTCAATATTTCATTTTTCTCCTCCAGATTAATTTTGTGCCTTTTTAATTTAGTGATGGCTGTTTACAGACATCAACACCTTTGCATGTGTACATCATGACAGGTTTAATTAAGTAGCATATTAAACTGTAAATGGAAAAATTGTTAGATAAAAAAGAATTCCTAAGACCTATGATCAAGAGGCAAAGCTTTAATAATAGAATATTGACAGTGTTCAACTGATTTCCTTCCTTCCTTCC
>JAEANM010009116.1:5011-16559 GCA_017656035.1 Myanophis thanlyinensis
TTGTTTGTTTTTTGAGGAAAGGAACAAATAAGCAAGAAAGCACAATTGCATCATATATGTTGTGTAAATAAATATTTGACTTATAGGAAGTTCTTGAGTTATGACCACAATTCAGAGGTGAAATTCAGCAGGTTCTAGCAGGTTCACTAGAACAGGGAGTAAATTTCCTAAGCAGTTCAGAGAACTGGTTGTTAGAAGAAATCTCCTTTTGGTTTTTCTACTTTAATCCCGTAAAGAAGACAGGAAAAAACCATTCAGGTGTGGTTTCTGGCCTCATCTTTATTGCCCTACTTACAGAAACTGCCCACCCAGTCACATAACCTCCCAGCCATATCCACAAAACCATGCCCACAGAACCAGTAGTTAAAAAAAATTGAATTCCACCACTGCCACAACTGAGCCCATAATTTATGTTGCTAAGTGAGAAATTTTTAAGGGAGTTTGTGCAATTTTACAACTTCTCTTGTCCTACTTATTAAGTGAATTGCTGCAGTTGTTAAATTAGTAACACGGTTAAGTGAACCTGGCTTCCTCATTGTCAGAGAGTTGCAAAAGATGGTGACATAAGGACACTGCAACTGTCATAAACATCTTATCAGATATAAATCATATGAATATGGGGATGCAACAATGGTCCTAACTTTGAAAAATTGTTGTAACTTTTTTCAATGTTGTTGTAACTTTGGATGGTCACTATATTAACTGTTGTAAGTCAAAGACTACCTGTATACTAGCTCTTCAGGATGATTGCTTTTTACCTGTTTCTCTGTGTCAGATGAGATGCTTTAGTATGGGTCACTGCAAATGGAGGGAGAGAAATCCCATATTTATAACCAACTAGCAGTGTTAGGAGTGGGATAAATATAATGCTTACTGAATTGCTATGTTTACTAACACTAGAGGGCGCTTGTAATACCTATTATATTGCATACTTAACTGTATTAAATAGCTAAGAGCTGGCCAGCCTTCTTAAAATAGAGGTATTCCTTGCCTATACTGACAGTTCTCTTCTATAGAGATTGTCTTTAAAAATTCTACCTGTTAAACTATTGATACATTTGGTTTTAGGTTTGGTTTGGTTTAACTTTTACATATTATATTTTAACCTTAATTTGTTTCAAAGTAGAATTTTCATTTTAACTTCTCCAAGCAGTATTTTGTTGCCTTTGGTTTATTATGGTAGTAGAGAGAAAATTAGGACCTTATTAACAACATGTCCTTGTTGTTCTATCTTATCACAGAATTTATTCCATAGCTTTTTGTGCAGAAATAATGATTAAATGGAAAATGTACCATCCACGAAGATGTTATGTTGGCTCCTTGAAATTAAAATAGATTGAGTTTTTAGTTGAAGAAATCAGTACTGGAGAGAAAGAATTCTTCATTGAAATTCCAATGGTACATAATAAAGGTTTTAGAAGAAACTTTCACTGCATTTCATAATGAATTTTAAAAAGTCAAGTTGCTCAATACAAATATTCTTTGACATACAATTACAATGGGCCCTGTTCATTGTGGTTGTATGCCATGTATGTCAAATAGGCTCCTGTATTTATTATGAAAGATGACGTGCATATCTCAATTTGAGCATAGAGGGAAATTTGAAATTGCAGCTATCAGTTCCTCAAGCCACAAGACATTCTGGTGGCAACCAGGTGGAATAAGAATTGAACAGATCCAACATGAGATAACACAGTCCAGATGTTGGAAAGAAAGATTTCAAAGAGATAAACAAGGCCTGAATTGGCTTATTATACGTCTGCCTGGGAACTTAATTTTACAGTTTTTAAGATGATGTGCTAATTCTGACTAGCAACAAGGATGCCTTCTTAAAATCCACATGGTTCTTCAGTTTGTCAGCTAAAAAATGCTTGTTAAGCCTCTCTTTTCACAACCCTTAAAAGGAATCACACAACCTTTAAAGGCAGCCATAAAAGTTGACTGGTTTGGGCCTAGTAAAAAGTGAAAAAGCCATAGTAGCAATCTATGAATAAAGCTCTTGGCTCCCTGGTGAGAGACTGTGAGTTCTTGACTTCCCTTAGGCACAAAGGAAGTGACTTTAGGCCAGTCACTCTCTCCCTGTCCCAAAAATGAAAGCAATGTCAATGTTGCCCAGAAAAATATATGGGCTTGTCCAGGAAACTTCTAGGAATCATGACTCACTTGAAGCTTCAAAAGTAGATATGAACATATCCAGTCTTTGAATAGGTTGCAAAATTATGTCGGACTCCTTCATAAGGTACTAAGATCTGTATGCTAGTCTAAAATTTACCAGATCTTTACATTTGAAGGTCCAAAGAACCTGACATGGTCAAGAAATGATGTATAGTCATCTCCCTCCCTTCCTATTTCTGCTTATATAACCCATTTATACTATCTACGTGGATTACTTTTATGGTGGATGAAGGAAGGAAACTATTCAGCAATTGGAATTTTCACCTCCCACCAAAGTACTAAAGTACTAAAGTACTAAAACACATTGCACACTAAAGAAACAGAAGGGTGCCCCTGAATTTGATACAGTATTGTGCAGAACAACTTTTTTCCTGCCACATATTTTAATTAAACTGATGTCCTATAACAATGTATAATTTTAACTCCAACATAATAATTTAGAAGTTATTCTAAATTAAAAATAGCCCTAAGAAGTTGCTGGATTATTGCCAATGTTATACTGGGTAATTTTCTCCTTCTCTGGCTTTCAGTTTTGTATGGATTGAAGACTGCATAATCCTGAACGTTTAAATCCCTGAGTATTTAACATACCTTGGCAAGGTGTTCCACTCTTTTTTTTCTTTTCATTTAAAGATTAGCAGCCAGCTTCACTTAAAAGGCCCCTTTGCTGAAAATTTGGAAAAGCAGCCATGAATACTCAGTTGGATTTGATTCTTTAGTTATAGCATTAAAAAGTCTGGAGGTGAATGCCTTGGTATTATGATAGTCTAACTCAGATCTAGAGGTTGGCTGAAATCTTGAAATTACATTCCCCTGAGTCTATAATCTTCAAGATATAATTATTGGCCAAAGTCATAACAACAAAAGGTTTTTTTTATCAAGAATGGAAATAAATGCTACTGGAAAAGTTTGGAGAAACATAAGTCAGATTATGGTGACAACTGAAAAGGGTTTATTGTAGATTTTTCCAGCAATAAATCATCATAATTTCCAAACTGGCAGGATTAAGAATATTAGAATGTCAATGTTGAGCTGTACTAGTGTTCTCTTAATTTAGAAACTTTTAAGATAACTGGATTTCAACTCCCAGAATTCCCCACCCAACTTTTACATCTCAAATGCCAGCACATATCGACTTCATCTGGGAACTGCATATGAGGACTTCTATACAGAGAGAGGGCATACTTCAATTTTATTTCCAGTCCCTTATTTATAAAAGTGACACCACCATTTCAATTTCTGCATTAAAATAAACATGTGCTTACGCAAGCGAAACTAGAAACAGAAAGTTAGGTTCAGAATCTATTGTTTACACACTGTATAATTTGCTGCTAAATTTGGCTGAGGTGAACGGATTTCAAGGTTTTCTTCTGGCCATCAATAACTGAGAAATTTAGAAGGAAAGGAAAAGGATATTGATAAAACTGGAAAACAAGTAGAGGCTAAAGTTCCAGCCCATGCTCAAAAGTCCTCTCCTCCATGGCTACATAATCATCTATTACGGATAATTTAATGTGGATGTTTGTACTGAGCAAGGAGAGATGTCAGTTCTTAACTTACAATTTTACAAATGGCCTATTGAAGGCTGAGAAATAAAGATAATTTCATCTAGGGTCTGAAGTTAACTAGACAGACCAGGATGGGAAAGAATACATCCTTTCTTCTAGGCTCTCTTAAATTAGAATTTATTTAATGTTGACTTGTTGCATACAAGTCACACAACTCATACAATACATTCCAACTTCACTGCCTAAACATGCCCAAGCAACCATGTTGAAGATCCATGGTGGTGCAGTGGTTAGAATGCAGTACTGCAGGCTATGGCTGCTGATTGCTGGCTGCCTGCAGTTTGGCAGATCAAATCTCAGCCTTCCATTCTTCTGGGGTGGGTAAAATGAGGACCGAGATTGTATGCTGATTCTGTAAACTGCTTAGAGAGGGCTGTAAAATACTGTGAACTGGTATACAAGTCTAAATGCTATTGCTACTTGCCTTAAAATTGCCTTCAACTCCTTCATAGCTCATGAGTGAATCAAGGTTAAATGGTCCTTTACTTTCAATTGTTACAATAGTCTTTCTGCCCATGCAGTTTTTCAACATAATTTAAGAATAATCTCAAGATATATATTCTTTGGCTTGGAAGAGGTTGCATGACTGGAAACAGAGGCAGTAGATGAAAGCTTTGGAATAACAGGGGGGAAGAAATGTTATGGAGATTCTTCATACCACTCAATTATTTTCAGTTGACTTTCTAAATCCAGATTAGCATGGATAGCCCCTTGCTTAATGTCTAGTTGTTTGACAACTATTCAAAGTTACATTATTTCTCTACTTACATCCAATTTAGAAGTTCCGACAATCCCACTCAAAGGTCGCATGATGGCTTTCTGGACCCTTGGCCACCTGCTTTCATTGATGTCTCTTTGTAGCACAGTCACCTGACCATGTTTTTTGGTGCCTATTTCAAGTTTCCTGTAATAACTTTCAGTTTTTGACAAAAAAATAACCATTGGAGAAAATGGGTTTATTTAACAATTATAGTGTTCACTTAACAACTGCATCATTTACTTAATGACTGCAATCTTCACTTAATAACTATTGCAAAAAAAATCATAAATTCAGAGCATGGTCATATGGTAACTGACTAAACAACTAGCACATCTTACAACTGTGATTCCATACTCAGTTATGGTCATAAGTGAAAAACTATCTGTATTGGTCTTGGACAGAACAGCATGTAAGGAAGGAGGAGAGTGTCTCCTGATTTCACTACTTATTCCACTACTATCACATATTGAATTATATGCTAGCAATAGTTTTAGCAGCAACTGTGCTTAACTCCTCTTTGTAGTTGACAAATAAATGTGCATTCAATGCCTTGTAAAATAATGATCCACTGTCAGATCTATATGAGCAATCACATAATGATTTTTACATCCATACAGTGCTTGAAAGATATCAAAGAAACTGAACACTTAGATCTCTTGAGGGCCCAGCTGGGCTTAACAGGGCAAAAAAAAAAAGGAAATATTTTAATTCTACTTCCTGACAGGTAGAATAACTTAAGCAAAGCAACAATATGTCATCTTAGTATATCTATAACAAAAGACAGTTTATGTGTGTGTTGTTGTAGTTAGATTGCATCAAATCCTTTTTTTGTTGTTGTTCTTTATCATGTTTACTTTTCTAATGTCAGCTTCCATTACCTGCCTGACCTATTTTTGCTTAGCATTTTCTTAACAAATCTCCCTTTGCCATCCTTGCAGGAAAATTCATTGTGTGAGTGTTCCATTGATATCCTTGTTCTAGTTTATTTTCTTAACTAGGGTATAAATGATAAATACTATTGTGTTGAGATTTTCCAGATGACTTTGTATGTCTCACAGCAACATTATGCAGCTTAGTATCTTATAGGTGTGCATTATACAAGTTTTATTGTTAAAAGTCCAAGGGATGCCAAGTAAATTTAACTTGATCCTAATGGCTTTCCTATTAATGGACATTTTTATTTTAAGAAAACTCAACTATCTATTAATCCATTAAGAGTGCCCATGTTGAGGAATATCCATGAAGAAACAAATGCCCAAGTGGCACCTGCCAAGATAGGAAACCTCCCATATTTTCTGTGCACTGTAAAAGATTTGTGGTTTTTGTTGTAAAGCTGCAGGCACTATCTTTAATTCTTTGATTCCTGGTCTTAACCCCATTGAATCCCAATGGTCGTCAAGAAAAAAATAGATGGAACATCTAATTATTTTGATTTGATTTACAACTAAATAAAATTAAGTAATTTGAACACAGATGGGAATTATTTGTCCCCCACATCCCAAAGTCCTAATGAATTATAATGTCTAACATTATTGATCTATGAATTGTGGCTCCATAGCTACCCATATTTCCCTGAAAATAAGACCCTGTCTTATTTTTTTGTGCCACAAAAAGACACCAGGTCTTATTTTTGGGGGGGGTGTTGTCCATTGACTCACCTCACTTGCATGTATCAACCCCAACTTCCTTTTTGCTGTCAATGGCCTTCAGGAACTTCTTCTGTGGCTGGCCAGGCCAGCAAGTCTTTCCTGAAAGCCTCTGCTGGCTGTAACAGAGATCTAGATAGATCCAGAGCTCTGTTATCACCTGTAGAGACCTTCCGGAAAGCCTTGCTGGCTGTAGAAGAAATGGGCCAGCAAGGCAGGTGTCAGGGTATGCAAGACCTGGCTGCAACTGTCTGAAGGGAAATAGTAGAGCAGTTCCACCACCCCCTCATCCCCATCCAAGCTTAATTTTTACCCGTGCACTCTGGAGTAGATGGGGGGTCTTAATTAGGCTTACTTTGGGGGTAGGGATTACTTTGGGCAGATTTGTAAAAATCAAGCTAAGACTTACTTTTGGGATAAATCATATTTCCGGGGAAACACAGTATGTACAGCTATTAAGTTGCCATTTATACTTCAATAACATTAGGCATTATAATTCACTGGGACTTTGGGAAGAGATGGTGGCCCTCAACAAATATTTGGGGTGATATGGAGTCTTCTTATTTCATATTAGGCACTTCAGAGATAGATTAAGAATTGGTACTTACAAATCCTGAATTAAAGGAAAGCAAAGATTTACATCAATTTAAGGAAACTGTTCCTACCCAGTATATCATTTATTTTATTCAATTATTCCCAAACCTCAGGTTCAAAGAATGATCCTCAATTGTAAGAATGCTATCAATGGTCTGTAGAATTCAATTAGCATAACACAACAAGGTATTAATACCATTATGGTACTGATAATATTAGTATAACCTCTTTATAGTATAACCTCAGTATAACCTATATCTATCCCATTTTATCCAAACACTGCTGATGACCCTGTAAAATGTGCACTCTAATTCACATCTCCTTCTACATGTCCCAAACCATATTTTCTCTTGATATATTACTCTTACAGATTAGTTACCAACTGTTTTATAACAGAATGTAGTCAGGATTCCTACAAGGAAGAGTCTGTGTTCCAGAGGATTAAGAGACAGTGAAGTTTAGATAATTTGGTTGGCAGGAAAAGAGTTAAGAAGGCTCCACCCTAGGAGTTTTCAGAGTACTGTATATCTTTAATGATGCAGTCATTTGCTTTAGTTTTGCAAGATTTCTGTTTATAGGTGAGGAATGATAAAGTCAGTGATGGGATTCAAATAATTTAACAACAGGTTCTCTGCCCTAATGACCAGCTGAACCTGCAGTTCTGTAAACTGCTTAGAAAGTTAACAATCAGTTCTAGCAAATAGGTGAGAACTGGTTGAATCCCACTCTGGATAAAGGACACTTCTTAGAAGAACCTCAGACTGTCTTTCTTGATTTTTGTCCATTTAAATTTGGGGTAGAACTTTGTTATGGAAAGATGTCTTTGGAAGATGTCTTTGGAAGATGTCTTTGGAAGATGCGATGTGGGGAGGCAATACTTCCTAAGCAACTAGCAGGCAAAATTCTTTCCGCAGGCAATACGAACACTAAACCAGAAACCACAGGAACACTCAGAACTATAACAGGAACCATGACTCTACCTCACTCCGTCCCACTTCCCAATTTATCTCCTACCAACCATGACTCTACCTCACCCCATCCCACTTCCCAACTTATCTCCTACCCTACCCTCCCATTTTGCCTAACTTACTTGCGGTCGCGTAAGCATTTCACTGCATATCGTACCATGTATGACTGTGTATGTGACCAATAAAATTTGAATTTGAATTTCCCACAAATAAGTAATGTGAAGAGAAAGAAACTTTATCTGCTTTCTCTAATCAGGTAGTAAAAAGAGTCTGGGGGAAATCTGTAACTTCAGACTTGCAAGATTCTTTGCTTGTAGCCTTAAAATAAAGTAAAATTAGCTTATCTGATTATGCTTCTTATCTGGTGTATTTGAAAGGCTGATAAATTCAAATTAGGAACTTAGAAGGAACTGGAATGGATTGTTCAGTAGAATTTATGTTTGAATAAGTTGTCCACATAACTAAATGGAAGTATGGTTTTTGTTTTTATCCCTACTCTAGCAATTCCCTCAAAGTGGCATACCAAATTTTAAAAAAATACAAAGATTCAATCATATCATTTGAGAAAGAGATAGAAATTATGGCTGGGTTTATGGATGGTTCATTTAAACACAGTATATTAAATAAGCAACAACTAGCTTGATACTTCACGTCTTTCATAAATCAAAGTTTACAAAATCAGAGTAATTTGGATTAAGTAACACATTAAACTGATAGCAAACATTTATGGTGGGGTAGTTTCTAAACTCTACCATTTAGTACCCCACCCAGGTTTTAAGAACTCTTTCTCTTAATCCAATGTACACAGCAAAACCTCACACCTTGGACCCTAACTAAGTAATCCTACACAATCAAACTGGACAGGAAATCATTGCCAGTTTCTACTTTGCAAACTTGCTTCACTGTAACCTATTAAGGAAAAAAAAGGTATTGGCTGGATGTAGACAGCAAAAAAACTTGGTAGCCAAAGAAAAAACTGGCCCTTTCTACCAAATGTAATCCTTCCTCCTCGAAGTTTCATTTCTTCTATCTGGAGTTACAATATCTGTACTCCTTTGGCAGCAGAATGATTGCTTGAATAAGATCACACAGATAAAGTGACATTCATCATTTCTCACACATAATTAAATCCAACAAAAGCAATATTTAAGACAGATAAGCCGAGGACATGATGGGTAATTATATGTAGGGAGCTTTCTCGCTTGCTCACTCATTCTTGCTTCAGACTGTACCAAGCTTAATTGGACCTTTAGGGACAGAGCAATTTTTTATATGCTAATCATATGTGCCAATTATGCAATAACATTTTGTAAGAGAAAATTCCTATCAGCTGTGCATCACCTTCGTGTCATTACAACACAAAGTGCAATCCTAGCTTTTTAAAAGGTATTTGGATTGGGTTTGGCCTCCCCTTGCAGGATAACAGCAACATCCATAATTGGTGTTTGTCCCAATGTAAATTATGTTAATTGTTCGGACACAATGGATCTCTTTATTAAACACACTGAAATCTTGATGAGAAAATTAATTTTTGCAATGGTGGTTAACCCACATTGGAAATAAAAGTTGTTTGGGTTTAATAAATTCAGCAGTAGATTTTGTAATTTCATAATAGACACAACCTCAATTTTTCCAGGCAGTAACTTAGCATCGGCCCAACTGAAATGATCCATTATCTGGGAAATGTGGGAGTCATTGGTGCTGATCCTTAGGTCATTCCAATTAATGAAATGAGAAATATCTGACAAAGCTAGAATGGAAGAACTGCTGCATAATTTTTCCTTCAGCCAAATTTCCAAGCCTTCTCTCACAACAATTCAATATTTAATTTGCTTTTAAAGAAGAAAGAAAGAAAGAAAACAATTGTGTGATAAGAAATTATTACAATTTTAAAATTAAGAGTTTTAATTCCATGAGTTTGTGTACATTGCAAACATTGCAAAATTAATCAATTGATTAATTTTATTTTGGCTGTAAACCTGCATAGAACTAATAGTGTAACAACTATGCTGAAATAAAAATAAAAATAAAATGTCATATTGGCAAAATATTTTTTTAAATGTTTCCAACATTCTAGTATCCCAATAAGGCACATACAGCTAGTCCTTGATTTATGACTATAATGAATCTTGGAATTTATGTTGTAAGCTATGATGGTCATAAGTCGAAATACTCATTAGACTTGACCAAATTTTAATATTTATTTTTTGAGGTGATCGTTAAGCAAATAGTACAGTCATTAAATGAAGACTATTTGCACACCAGCTTCTAAGGTAGTTGATCTTGAAACTATGGAAATGATTAATCGTTTTATTTACCAGTTGAGTTTACTACAGTATATAATTATATTTTTAATGCCAAAGGAATAAAAAACTGTGATTGTCTTCCCTGAGAGCGTACATTTGGAGAAAACTTCAGTCCAGAGCAGAATGGAAATCCACAGAACATTCCATAAAAATAACTGGTTATTCTTTGCTTGAAAACCTCTAATGAGGGAGTCTCCGTGAATTCAGAGAACATGCTATTCTTCTTTTTAATAGCTTTCCCAATTCCTATTTATTTTGAGTTGGGTCTTTCTGTGTAAAGCTTCTATACACAGATTCTTGTCCTGTTCCTGTACAGTACAAAGAATAAGCCTATTCACACCTAAAAAAATGTGCAGAACTTGGTTCATACTATTAAGGCTGCCATCTTGTTGTTGTTTTTGTTTTTTGTCTACACTCTGTAGTCACCTGAATAAGATGGAAAAAAGAGGTCTTATTCTCAAAGAAGGAAAAATTCTAAGAAATTACAAGGTCAATTTTTGCACAGCAATTATTGTATATCACATATACCAAGTATACTGCAGAGACAGAGGAAAAACAGTCAAATGTTCTAAAGGGTAAAAAAGAGCCCTTGATGAACCTAGGAATTATGTACCTCCAGACTATAATTGCTGTATTGTGTATGGTTGCAGGGACAGATGTACAAAATAAACTTTCAAAACAAATGTTCTCTTGGCTGTGAGTTGAGAAAGTCCTTCCATTTACACAGAAAAGGAATATGAGAATGTCCAGCTTAACTCTGTCTAAGTAAAAGTCAGACAATGTATTCACACAAGGCCAAAGGCTGTGGTGTTAAAGACTGATCCAGTAACAGGAGAAACATAAATAACACAAAGTGTCATTTGGTACAAAAATATTGTTTTTGCTAGGAGAATGTAGTTGGGAAACTATTGGTTGTATTTCACTGAACAAAAGAGATTCCAGATTAAGAATAGCAGTGCAATTCTTATGTATTAAAAGTAGAAATGTTTTTAACAATAAGAAATCTTGTAAAGAATATGACTTAAATGGAAGTATGATCTAAGTTTTTCTAAAAAGTACAGCAGGCCTATAGTGGAGCACGGGTGTCTATAGGCAGTCTTGTTTTGGTAAAGCATGGTATATCCAAACCCAGCTTCCAGACTCAAAAAGGCTACCCAGGCATTTGTAGGAAGTCCAGAAGATTTGAAGGTAAACATTTCTTGAAGAGTTTATAGGAATAATTGCTACTTTGTGGTATGGATTTGTCATATTCAGGACCACACATGGCTAATATACATTGGCAGATCTGACCTTAACAAATGTACTTAACTTCCATGCACATCAATTCTGTCATTTGCAGCAAATTGTGTAAATGAGGAAAAAAATGCATCATATAGAATTTCTTCTGTAACTCTTGGAGCTAGTACAAATAAGTGTTATTAGGGTTTAAAAGAATATTCCTTCATGGAACATAGAATTGGGTTGTAAGGGACTTTGGAAGTCTTCTAGCCCAAACCTCTGCCTTTAACATTCCAGATAAATAGTTTATTTT
>JAEANM010009117.1:0-16558 GCA_017656035.1 Myanophis thanlyinensis
ACGCACAGACCAAAGATGGCCGCGCTAGCTCCGCCCCTTCTTGCTACAGATGAAAACGTCATCTATTTTGTGGATAGGCCTCGTACATCATTATCCCTCTTTTGAAAAAAGAAAAAAAAAAACCTCCAGCAAGGAGCATTGATTTTACCCACCTCGGAAGGATAGAAGGTTGACTTATGAAAATCTGCTTCCATGGAGTTCCTACCTATTTGCTTCAAATTCTGCCCTCTTAAACAACGGATAAATCTGTCTTGTTTGGCAGCATCTTGGTTATGTGATAAGCAATATATCTTGCTTCTGTAGAGTAACCAGACCCAGCTTTCTGTCACCGGAATATGATTAGGAACAGGAGCTTCTCAACTGTTGGACCTAATCACCTAATCAACCAAAGAAAGACGACTAAGCTGAGTACAGCAGGCTAAAATCTCCCATAGATCAGTACTGATTGCTAACATGGGGTGATCAGAAATAGTGAGGTGCAGATGGAGTGTCCCCCACGCTCATCCTGCCACTTTTGGATAAATAATAACATTGCATGCCTATTCCAAAGGTAGGGCTGCATTACAACACTCTTATCTGCCATCTGCCTGATTATGACTCTCCCTAAATACCATCGGTTGCACACTTGCTGATGCAGAGCTATCAAACTAATATGGAAATCTATCCAAATTAATTCAGTTGATGAAAAAGATGAGTTTAGTAGTCCTTTACAGCTACAGAAACCATATACACATATATTTCAATATTGTACAGTATTGTTGTGGCCCGCAGGCTGCCAGTGGAGCAAGTGGCAGACTTGGATAGTGAGGAGGTTGGGAAGGAACTTGGGCCAGTCCTGGAGTCGGGGGAAGGCTCTGATAGGTGCTCTGCATTGGAGGCAGAGATGGGGCCAAGGCCGTCCAACATTTATCAGCTTCCTTCGGAGTTGAAGATAAGTGGGGAAGAACAACAGCTGGAGCCTGTTTCAGATGCGCGTATGCGCAGAGCTGTCAGGAGAAGGGAACAACTAAGGAGCAGAGACAGACTCGGAAGTAAAGGCACAAGTGGACGCTGAATGGCCCCTCCCATAGGGAATAAATAGGAGCAAAAGGGGAGGGGTGTTTGTAGGAGACAATTAATTTGCTCATTATTATGAAGATTTGCTTATCTGAGTTTGTGCCTCACAGAGACTCCTTGCCAAGTTTTTTGACTGGAAACTCAGCCTGGCAACTATCCAAGGACTGAGAAGGTCTGTTTTTGCAATAAAACCTTGAAAGGTTTATTGCCGGGAGTTTTCTGGATGTGAATGATAGGAATTCACATTAATCAAATAAAAAGGGTTATTTTTGGGACAAGGAGTCTGTTTCGTGATTCTGTTAAGCCTGGGTCAGAACAAGTATGTCTGTAACCCACGACTTAATCCCATTTGTTTAGTGACTGTTCAAAGTTACAACAAAGTGATTTATGACTATTTTTCACACTTAGGACCGTTGTAGCATCTTCATGATCATGTGATCAAAATTTGGATACTTAGCAACTGGCATGTATTTATGACGGTTGCATTGTCCCGTGGTTTTGCGATCTCCTCTTGCGACTTTCTAGCAAGCAAAGTGAATGAGGAAGCCAGATTCATCCAATAAACAACTGCAGTGATCCCCTTAACAACTGTGGAAAGAAAGGTCATAAAACGGGGCAAAACTCACTTAACAACTGTCTTGCTTAGCAACAGGAAATTTTGGGCTCAATTGTGATCGTAAGTCAAGGACAACCTATATAACTACTTGCATCCGTTTCATTATACACTTGTATGGACACATGAGAATTGGCTGATGGAGATGCTACAAAACCCTCTTTTATCATCAAAGATTTAATACATAAAATGCATGTTGCAAAGATTTAATACATAAAATGTATATTGCTCATGCTTCCAAGTCGATCTATGTCACCACAAGGGCAGTACCACGCAAAGAAATGAATAAAAGCTGAAAGAAGCAGGATGTCTTATGTTTCTGCCATGATCAGATTCCATGGTCATATGAATAATAGGTGACATAGACAACCATCAGAGAAGAACAGCTTGGTATTAAAGCATTTATTATAAACAGTGAGTTTCAAGGCACCTTAAAAATAGCCATTTTTAAAATTCGTTTACCAAACGTAGATGAATTTATGGACTTTCAGATTTTGCTGCAGTTCACTTCCCGGTCTTTATGTCCAATGGAAAATTGGGGAATGTAAAGGATTGAAGTCACCTTAGAGATCATATAGTTCAACCCCTGTGCCATGTAGAAATTCACTAATAAAGCAGATGCAAAGGACCTTGGCAACTGTTAAATTGGAAGCCTAGTACCAATTCATTCCTGGCAAACATTTTGCAGACTGCAAAGCTGTATATCTCTTTAGGATGAGCATAGTGGTGGTTCGCGCTTTTGATCAAGTATTGTCCGCTGAAAGTGTCATTTTTTATCTTTTAGAAGCTTCAGACAAGAAACACTTTCATCATCCTTCATTCTGTTAGGACCTTTCATTCCCACAAGATGTTTGTCCTGAGTCTGAACATGGTTGAGCCCTTGCAATCCTTCCATTCATCCTTTAATTGTTTCTGGGAAGCCAAATATGGAGTTTATGTGCAGTAGAAAAAATCTTGGAATATTATCAGTGGTTGGCCTTTGTTACACTTCGGTGTATTTCTTGCAAATGAAGACTACTTAAGATAGCACTTTCTGTGTGTGGGTGTGGGTGTGACAGACAGACAGAGGAAGGGAGAGTCAGATTCAGATTTTATCAAATACATAATCATGCATAGTACAATATGTAGTGAAATGCTTTGTGTAACCACTCGTGTTCTTAAAATTAAGTTAAAAATTACACTTGAAATTTAGGAAGTTTACACTTTAAATTTATATTAACATTTACAGTTTAAAACTTAGGAGAGCAAAGGGGAAGGGATATCTGTTGTCCCCACGGCTACTCACAGCAGTCCTCACTGTTTATTGAGGTTTTCTTGAGGCCGCCACCTCGGTGTGGATCCGCTCCTGGTGCTGCTGCCTCCGGCGGACCTTTGCCTTGATGCCTTCAGTGCTGTCACCTCAGCGCTGCCGCTGCCACCTCAGAGTGTTCTGTTTCAGGTCTCCAAACACACAAAAGCATATCTGGCTGTATGCCACAACTAATGGGGAGATAAACAACCCCCTGGCTGAGAGCTCAGAATGCTATCTCTATTAAAACAAGGCTTGATAGAAACTCATGGAATTCTCCAAATCTTTCTACACGGCTGGCTTAGTAAACTGTTGTTTCCTACCAAATTCCCCTCCCTTCACTCCTCCTATAAGCTCTCCACGAGGGGCCAATCATTAGCCACCTTAATCTATTTTCTTCTCTGGCCCTGCTTCTGAAGCTGCTCCCTCCTCCTTGCAGCCCTACGCATACATATGTCAGGGACAGCCTCCCCCTGTTTTTCCTCACTGGTCCCTGACTCAGAAGCCAACTGGTGGCCAACAGGCCTCTCTAGACCCTGCTCTGACTCCGAACACCCCCCAGAGTCTTCCTCAGCCACCAGAGCAGTCCCATAGTATTCATCGCTGTCAGATTCCACCAACACCTCAGCCAGCCGCTGTTGGGCCACAACACGGAGTGTCTCGGCCTTGGGATGTATCAGGACATCTCGGGATGTCTTGTAGCCTCCGCCTTGGTGTCTCAGCAGTCTCTCGGGGCTTTCAGAGTCTGCCTCCTCACCTCAGCGCTCTGCTCCAGTGTCGCCGTCCTGGCCTGCCCTGGCAGAGCCCGGCAATCTCCTGCGCTTGTCATCCTGGTGCCATCTTCCCTGTTCTTCTCTCGGACCTTCATGTCCTGCTTCTTTTCCTGGACTGGCCAGCTCGGCTCCGGGACTGGAGTGCTTAGGTTATGCTCGAATTTCCAGGTTAATCAACTCAGATCAATTAAATTAAATTAGATTAATTTAAATTAGAGCAAAACAAAAAGAGGATTGGAGAGGTCACAATGGTTGCCTGCCTCACCAGCACCATCTTGGGAGGGAGAATGAATGCATAAATGAATTTGGGAGGGCAGATTTGGGTGTTTTTGAGTGTTTTGAGCCAGAGTGTAATTTTGTAGACTCAGTCTTAGTTGTGAAGGGGGTGGTGAAACTAATTTTTTGTTGTAATAATTAAGTAGAAAGGAGCTATTTGTATTTGATTATTTGACCTTGTATTTGTTGATTTAGTTAGTTTCCAGTGGATGGAAATTAATCAAAGAGAGATCCAGCCTAGAAATAAAGAAAAATTTCCTGTCAGTGGAACGGCTTGCCTTTAGAAGTTGTGGATGCTCCAACACAGAAAGTTTTTAAGAAGAGATTGGACATCCATTTTCTGAAATGGTACAGGGTCTCCTGCTTGACTAGGGGTTGGACTAGAAGACCAAGGTCCCTTCCAACAACAGAGAATAACATTCTCTATTCTGTAAGTATGGAAGCCACTTGGAGCTTTGAATGCTGGCTTAAAAATAAATGGCATTAATAATATTATTATCAGCATAATATTTTGCCAGAAGCCCCAGAGAAAGTGATTTTTTTGGGGTATGTGGATTTTATTTTGTACCAGTTGTGAGAAAGTAAATACAACTTCAGCTCCAAATTCTCCTACCTATTCATGATTTATAGTTCCCATGCTGCCTCTCAAAATTAAGACCTCTGATGGATGCATAATGAAGCCTTTTATTCTCCATCTTGGTAATAATGAGATACCTTCTATTTTTGCTAAGGGTTTAGTTAATTTCAAAAGGGAATCCCATCCATGGCTGAGGGTCTTTAAAAAAACATTAAGTACAGATTCAGATGACATGAATTCATTTTCCCCAACATTTGCTGGACACCTGAGATAATTTTTAAAAAAAATGTTGGGTAACAGCTTCATTATTTTTATTAACAGAGAAGCATTCTGAGAATGAGCTAGGTAGCCCTTAAATTTGACAAATAAATAAATAAATATAGAAAAAATGATGTTGGAAGAATAATATGAGGGAACAATTATTCAGTGGATATGGGTTTGTCTCATTATTGTCCTGCTTTTCTTTACTGTGCATAAATTTGTTAATATAGTGTTATAAAGGCCTGGATGTGAAGGGTCCTAGGTGCTCTCTAAATTTGGTTGTTTTCTTGCAGAGATTTCATTACCTAAACTAGGTAACAATATCAGTGCTAGTGATCACCTACCTAGTTTAGGTGAAATATGTCAGTGTAGATATATTAATGAATTGGAATAGGCTTGGTAACAAGGTCAGCCAATGAATAGGCATAGCAACAGATCAGCCAACGGGAGTTGATTGGTAACTGAAATAGCAAGGAGCCTAGGCATGGCTAAACTAGTCTGCTGTTCTGAAACCAAAACTTTTCTTCTCTGATTGTGTTTACTTGTATTTGCTACCACATTGGAAAAATCTGCTTTTGGTATTGTGTATGTACTTCATATGTTATATTATATATAAAGAGAAGTTTCTTACGTATAATGGAATCCTGCTGAATCAGCTATTTGTGTATCTTCTGAATGTGATTGTTGCTGCAAACTCTGACAAAATATCTGCAAGGAAACAACCAAGTTCAATGACCCCTCACTTCAACCCTGAACTACAAATATTTCTCTTTTATTGAGACCAGTATGTCTTAAAATGGGACTGTATTCTTGAAGATAACTTCCATGTTACATACAAAATTAGAACTGTACTTAAATAAAAAAAAGAATAGATGCATAATTTATTGAAGCAGAGGGTAGGGCAGCAAAAATTATTCCTTTTAGCGCTAAAAATAGAACATGGCCCCAGATTGGAAATCTCGAATCATCAATGCATGTTCAGTTTCTCTTTATGAATTGTCTATTGATGCAATGAAAAAAGACTGATCAATATTACTCTGTATGATTAAAGTTTAATGATGTTTAAAATTAGACTGAACGATCCTCTATGTAATGTATTTCTGTTGCTTCCTTTTATCTTTTTCTCTGTTTTACATTTTAAAGTACTCTCCATTTTGCTTTCTTTTTTTTTAAATATTAGAGCAATATAAACATTTGTAAGATATTTCAAAAAGGGGAGTACATTTAAAATAAATCATGTGCAATCCTAACATTCTTTCTATTCCCCTTAGGCTTTTTTTCCCACTATTAAAACTTTATTTGATTGTATTGATTATCCTCTTCACATTGCTGACATTTGTTATGGTAGGGTGACCAAGCGTCCTCTTTTGCCTGGACAGGTCCTCTTTGTACGGCCAGTCTGGGTCGTCCGGGGGGGTTTTATAAATTTATAAAACCCACCCGGACGCACCGGACTGGATGTAAATAGTGGACATGTCATGTCCGGGCAAATGGGGGAAAGCGGCTCCGGCAAGACGAGCATGCGCTCCATCGCGCTTAGAAATCCCGCGATGGAGCACATGCTCGTCTTGCAGGAGCCGCTTTTCCCCATCAGCAGCACCTGGGCGGCAGAAAAGAGCTGCTGCGGAGCTGCGCCTCCCCCGCCGCCCCCCTGCCGCCCCCTGCCCCCCCGCCGCTGCCACACCGCCGCTGCTGCCCCCGCCGCCCCCTGTCCTCTTTTTTGGAAATCAAATATGGTCACCCTAGAATAGCATAATTAGAAGGGTCCATGGAGGTCTTCTAGTCTAACCCCCTGCTTAGGCAGGAAACCCTTTATCATTTCACACAAATGGATATCCAATCTTTTCTTTAAAACCTCCAGTGTTGGAGCAATTCACAACCTCTGAAAACAAATTGTTCCACTGATTAATTTTTCTCAGTCAGGAAATTCCTCTTTCGTTCTAGGGTTGTTAGCTGCAAAACAGCAGTAGCTGTTAGTAGCTGCAAAATTGAATGTTGGATGAGCAGGCACGAAAATAGCCAGGGAAGTGACTGAAGCCTGGAAAATGGCCTAAGTACTTGATAGGCTGATGTTTGTCAATAGGAGCCAATAGGAATGCTAATTTACCACGAGCCTATCAAGTACGTAGAAGTTGAGGGCTGGGCAAACGACAGCTAATGACTTAAAAGCCAGCCATCAGCACACTCCAATCAAAAACTAAAAAGCCATTTACAACAGGTACCATATAACTACCACACAGAGAACAGCATACACTCTGTTAGAGAGAAGTTCCCTGAAGATGGGCTCCAGTCTAAAAGCTTGGAAGAGAAAACCTCTGGTCCCTATGACTGACTCAGATTGGATCCTGCAATGTTATCCTGGGGCACGTAGATTTGCCTTCATTCATCAGACATATTTTGCTTGAAAAGAATAACATCCTCAGTCAGAAATGGTAAGAGGGAATCCAAAGCTAGGGAGAAAGTAAAATTAGATTCTATTTGGGTTTAGGCAAGAATAAACATGCCCCTTTAAAATAAATATAATCTTTGGTCTGCAGTTATGCTCTCACACTTCTGAGCGCTTTCATAAGCATTTTCCAAGCCAGAAATGTACATTTATGGGTCTCACACACAAGACATGCAAAATGGCATTATATTAAGGAAACCTCTTACAGGATGAGAATAGATTAGAGAAAAAATGTGGACAATACTTGTAGGCATATGGATATGCATTTGTGAAAATCCACACTTTTTAAAAACAGTCACAGATAGGGAGATTCTACTTGAGGGACAAAGAGCAAGAAAAATTAAAATTGCCAGAATCTATCTTCTAAAAATCACCCTATAAATCGATTCAGGGGTATTCCACACAACAAATATTGGTAAATCTATTTTATCAAGCTCAGTTTCCTTTAATTCTGCCTCAATCTCTCCTCTAGTCCAAGCACCGGCTAAACTGAGTTTTTGACTTTATACAATGCCCTTTTTCTCTTTCTGTCGAAGATGAAGTTATGGTGGTTTGCAAAATTCTGGATTTGTTTAGTGTAATCCTCGAGATCTTTCAACAAAGTTATAAAACATCAAGATTCTATGTGTTGCAAAATATTTTGGAGACATTCATTCACATGCACACATCCTGTGTTTTCCAAAATTTCCTCATATTTTGCCTCCCTTTTTGATTGGACAGTTTCCAATTTTACTAAGCTTTCAGTCAAAGTCCAGGCTGTTCTTAAATAAACAGCCATAACTGACCTGGGGAGGAGGAAGAATAAAAGACAGGGGGTATCACCTTGAGTAATCAGTTTGCACAACCCTTTATGTTGCCCAATCCATGACTGATATAAAATAATTCTTGCACTGGGAGGAAGGTAGTTTCTGGGTGCCTCATTTACTATAGGACAGAAACCACAGCGTAAGTGCAGAGAAACAATTTGCTTGCAATATATGGTAACTAATTAAGAAGTATATAATTACTCAGGCGTTCTGCTGGATGGCCATCCTGTGGTCTAATGAGTGGGCTAGAAAGTATGCTTAATGCTTATAGTTTGTTAAATTAGCAATTTGTGCAGATTTGTATCAAAAAATGTCTTAGATTGGGCTGGGATTGTATTTTTTGCTATGCATTTTCTGGGCAAACTGGAACATGAATGTAGAATTCTAAGGGTCAAAAAACCACATACATACTACAATAACACTGTCTCTATGAATTGTACAGGTTATATGGTCAAAAGATGCATCTGATCCTGCTGTCCAGTCTTCTTCTTTTGGGAACATCTCTGGTCAACGGACATGACACAGATCCTGAAGGACAATGTGATCATTTTAATCTCATATTTGAGAATGGGGAGGGGGCTAGCACATGGGCAGAAGTGGGAGTGCATGGGTGCCATTCCTGTTATCTGAATGCAGCACAGAGTGCAGAGATGGTGAGTGGAGCTGGAGGCTAAATATATATAAAGAACGGTTGCAGGAATTGAGTATGTCCAGTCTAGTAAAAAGAAGAACTAGGGTGACATGTTAAGCAGCGTTCCAATAATGGAGAGACTTCCACAAAGAAAAGGGGGTCACCTTATTTTCTAAAGCATCTGAAAGCAGGACAAGAAGCAATGGATGGAAAATGAACAAGGAGAGAACTAAGGAGAAATTTTCTGACAGTTAAACAATTAACCAGTGGAACGATTTATCTCCAGAAGTTGTGGGTGCTCCATCACTGGAGGTTTTTAAGAAGAAATTGGAGAGACATTTGTCTGAAATGATATAGTGTCTACTACTGCTTCAGCAGGGGGTTGGACTAGAAGACCTCCAAGGTCCCTTCCAGTTCTGTTGTTCTGTTATCTGAAAGCAAAAAGGCTTCTGGAGAGCAGAATTGGTAAAAGAGCTCCTTTGAGATCTTTTACTGATGAAATCCAAACAAAACAAAAACAAATCATAACTGTAGAAATCAGCACATAGCGGCTGAAGGAAGACTTGTAATGCAAGGATGACTATTCTTTGGAAGAGCTTTCCAGTGTGTGAATTCACATCTGCAATGGGATAGTCAGGAAAGCAGTCTTGCTAATGTCTTCCTTATTCACAGAGGATGAGGTTCAAGTAGGCTAGAGAACGAGGCAATAATCAAATTTCTCCCCCCTCCCCCTCATTTCATGCATTCTTCTGAGGATCAATATATATTAAGCCGAGATGCCTAGCATTCACCTGAAGGATAAATAGGCAAGTCCAAGAAAGAATAGTTGCTCATTGTTTGAATGCCAATCAATTTGGAGGAGTTTGATTTGATTTAGTTGCCTTCTGTGACTCCAATAATATGATGCTGTTTTCCTTGCTAGTACTGAATTCTTTGGCTGAAACTGTAGACAAACTTGAAAAAAAGACAGATGAGATGGAGAAAGCCTTCCTGACTGTCCACAGAGGTAAGAAAACTTGAAAATCTGTAATGCAAGGATGACTATTCTTTGGAAGAGCTTTCCGGTGTGTGAATTCACATCTGCAATGGGATAGTCAGGAAAGCAGTCTTGCTAATGTCTTCCTTATTCACAGAGGGTGAGGTTCAAGTAGGCTAGAGAACGAGGCAATAATCAAATTTCTCCCCCCTCCCCCTCATTTCATGCATTTTTCTGAGGATCAATATATATTAAGCCGAGATGCCTAGCATTCACCTGAAGGATAAATAGGCAAGTCCAAGAAAGAATAGTTGCTCATTGTTTGAATGCCAATCAATTTGGAGGAGTTTGATTTGATTTAGTTGCCTTCTGTGACTCCAATAATATGATGCTGTTTTCCTTGCTAGTACTGAATTCTTTGGCTGAAACTGTAGACAAACTTGAAAAAAAGACAGATGAGGTGCAGAAAGCCTTCCTGACAGTCCACAGAGGTAAGAAAACTTGAAAATCTGGTTTTTCTTCCAAATGATGTATTATGTGTCTAATCACACTTGGCCAAATAAAGTATTCAGTTCAGTTAAATTTGAATAACAGCTGCCTGTCTCTTAGAGTGACTATAGAGGCAGAGGTCAAAATAGGGACTGGGAATGTACAATCTTTTTCAGGCCTTTCACACATGCTACATGTGATGGAGACCACCATTTTACCCTCTCTTGTGGACTTCTTGTGAATTGCTGGGTTGCTGTCTAACTGAATGAAAACAGCAGAAACAACCTATGCATCTTTTCTTAGTCCAGTTTCCAGTTTTGTACCCTTGTCTGAAGCTTCCAAACCCATAGAGAATGGCCCCCTAACTGGAAGGATCTCTTGATTTCCTGAACTGATTTGCAATCATTTGACATCCAACCTTACTCAATGCTGAGAATCAGTCAAAACAAGGATACCAGATCTGGGTTGCAAAAATTCTGACAATCACAAGAGAAGGGTTACAGTTTGAGTTGCCTTCTGGTAGACATCTGAAGTTCTTGGTTGTCCTATTCCAATTTTTTGAGGCAGGTTACTTTTTCAATTATTACTGAGTTTCTTTCCAATGAGCTGGCCTTACTTTGGTGAGATTCCCTCAATTCCCAGGAAGAAAACTAGAGAACCTTGATGGAAGTTGTTGCTCTTGAGAGTACTACATTTTTTCCCCATAATATGGGAAATGAAATAATTTTCATCACTTGGAACAAATGCTGTATATTATGGGGTTGTTTTTTTTCATTTCTCTGTAAAAAAATGCGACTCCTTTAAGAGTCATTTTCAGGTGACTGAGTGCATGTCTGAAATCAGAGGCTTTTCCCCCCCAGACTCTGTGAAAGTCTTTTAAAAAGTCAAGATCCTTTTGGGAATAGCAGAGAAATTCTCTATTTGTACCCAAACAAAAACACCACAATGTATATAGCTGATCATTTCACAACATTGCCAATAGTTCCTTTTTCAAAGTTTCCATCTTCGTTTCTGTTCAGTGCAATGCTGAAACCATTGAATCATGTTCAACTCTTGGGTCAGGTCTCTCCACATCTTCCAATCTTTGAATTCTTCTATATTCTGGCTGGTCTCAGTTTTGATGGTGTCTAGCAGTGGTGCTCTTCAGCCTGGTCGCACTGGTTCTACCAAACTGGTAGTGGCAACATTTGGCCCTACCCACCTGGCTAGGCCCTTTCCTGTCCTATATCCCCTTCTTTTTTTGCTCATCTGAATTGCGCAGAACAGCTGTTTTGCGTGCCTCTGCGGCTTTCCTACTCACCCCTGGCTGCCTCTGGTAAGGAAAAACTTGCATTTTAAAAACCATGCGATACCAAACTGGTAGTAAAACCGGCTGCATTCTGCCATGGTGTCTAGCCAAGTATTCTTTGGTGGCCTGGTTTCCTTTTACCATTCTTCCAAACTATAATAGCTTTCTCTAGTAAATTCCCCCATATGACATGGCCAAATTGAGATGCTGAAATATAACAGCTTTTTTTTTATTTGTATCATTTCATGTTTTCTTTCCAGATGTATTCTGGAGTTTGACAAGTGCTATTGTGCAGAGTCTCTGGCTCTTTTAGGACGCATTACCTGATGGCAAGTCTTTGAAAGAGCTTGCTTAAGCAAACCATGATTCTTTTGAAGAAATTCCAGCTATCTTCCCTGTCAGCTTTTTCTCCACATACAGTTTACTTTAAATGGCTCTCCTGGGAGAAGGGATATTTTCAGTAGGAAACTAGAATAAAGTCCTATTTAGGATCAGAAACAGGGCAGTTTGGTTGGAAGTCCAGAATCGTTCAGTGCTTTTCTTACAAATAAAAAAGGACCAGATTTTTTTACTTAAAAAACCCCCAAGAAATTATTAATGCTGTTTGGCCCATTTGCAAGTCCCTGATCTTTCTCTCTTTGATGTTCTTGGAGGCACTTCCTTTCAGAACTAAATACAAAATCACCCTTGCTTTCTCTTCTTGTAAAATCTGCTTGTTGTCCTATATCTAGGGAAGGAAACACAAAAATAACATGAGTTGTGGAGCATTTTCTCCAGTCAAACATTTGCTTCTTCATTGTGTTTCTAGCTCGATCCTTTGGAAGTGGCAGTGAAAGATTGTACGTGACTAACAAGCAAATAAGAAAGTTTGAAGCTCTTGGAAACATATGTGCCCAAGCTAGTGGCCGGATTCCTTCCCCTCAACTCCAAAATGAGGCTAAGGCCTTTGCAAGTGTTTTGGAGAGGCACAACAAGACAGCCTATCTTGTTGTCCATGACTCAGCAAGTTTCACCAACTGGGCTGCGGGAGAACCGAATAACGCGAATGGAACCAAGGTGTGTGTGATAGCAGATACACAGGGAGCCTGGCACTCTGAGTCCTGTGAAGAAGACCATTTAGTGGTGTGTGAATTTTCTTTCATTTGATGAGAAGGAAGACTAGCATCCTGTGCTGAAGAGATGAGCTACCTAAGACGTAACAAGCCAAAAGCAGCCCTACCAAGACATCAAAACATAGAGCACCTACAAATGATTCCACCTGTGTTTGGAATGTTCAGGAGTGTTCAATAAATGCATGAAACAAATGTCACCTTTTGATTGTCCATCCATCCATCCATTTATTTAAAAATGACTAAATCAAAAACATAGGCATTCTTTAAGCCCCAAGCTAAAGAAACTTCATATACAGTATGTATTTCTGTTTGTGTGTTTGTCAGTGTATGTGTGCATGTGTATATAGGCATTGTTATCAATATTGACTAGCACCCAACTCTGTAAAGGTTCACATGATGTTAGGCTGTAACTGATGTTGTCCAGTAGAGAACTTCATGACTGCAATTTCTGATGATTTTGGTCCTTACTCATTTGGAAGGCATCTAGAAGAGAACAGACTATTGGAGATATAGAGAAATGTCATACATATATACCAGTTAGGTGTGCCAGTTTTATCATCACAACAACAACAACAACAACAACGATAATAATGTGGAAGACAAAGATACTGCCACTTCCTAACTTCAAAGTAACCTTCTTGTCCTTACAAGGCAAGAGTGGGTAGAGTGGTTAGAATGCAGCAGAGTTCGATCCTGACCAGCTCAAGGCTCAGCCTTCCATCCTTCTGAAGTTAGTAAAATGGGGGCCCAGATTGTTGGGGGCAAGAGGCTGACTCTGTAAACCACTTAGAAAGGGCTGTAAAACACTGTGAAGCAGTATAAAGCTCTAACTACTATTGTTATTGCTACTAATGAAGTGGTAGAGTAAAATGTCCATTCCTGATCTAGAACTTTCTTATATCTGGTAAGGTCATAGTGGGCCTGTTTGCTCCACATCTCTTTGCCCAGAGAGTATCATCTCCAGGATGAAGCACACTTTGTCTCTTCCTATCCCTTCCTCTGGAACAGTAGCATCTCCCTAGACATTTGAATGATATTTTCTCACAGGAGATCTACTGACCCAGCTGTTCAAAAAGTCCTGGGAACTGAATGAGATGTTTGCCCTCTACTAATGGAGGCAGGTTTACAGCTCTTCACAGGGTTTTATATTGAGATATGGCATTGTATTAATTTAGATTTATTGATTGTATTCTGCTTCGCTTCCATCTAAGTTACAGAGGAGGTTGTAATTGGTGCTGCTTATAAACTTTTATAAAGAGGAAGGGACATAGAGAGATGGTTTGGTGTAGTGGTTAAGAGCACTGGGTTAGAAACCAGGAGACTTCTTTCTTGGGGATAAAGCCAGCTGAGTGACTTTCATCCTATTCTGTCTCAGAGAAGAGAAAGGCAAACTCTTCCTGTAAATGTTGTCAACAATGATTCAAAGACACAATAAAAAAGATCAGTAAAAGTTTTCAACTTTGCATCATTCTGCCAAATATAAAGATTTTTTTGCCGGGATAATAGAACGTAAAAGACCTCCTTCTCTCTCTCCTACTTCTCCTCCTCCTTATCATCATCCTCATTCAAGGAAAGCAAGAGGCATAGTATGACTACCAAATCTAAGTTTCCAAACCCAAAGAACCACCAGATGATAAGAAAAGGGTTAGGATGTGCTGTATCTCTTTGCTGCTATTTATCTGAAATCCATAGTCCTAAAGTAAGGAGAGACAGTTAGCTAAGTGGTGAAGACATCAGGCTAGCTAGAAACTAGGAGACTGTGAATTCTAATCCTACCTAAGGCACAAAGCCAACTGGGTCAGTCTTTCTCTCACAGCCCTAACAAGGAGACTAAATCAAATCCCTTCTGAAAAACTTGTCAAGAAAACTTCAGGCAATCTCTGAGATTCAGACATGACTGAAAAGAAGAAGAAAAAAGTGGTGTCTGAAGCTGATTGTCTTAAAATATACTTCTACAGGTTTTATTACATTCTTTTCCATCCTTTTCACTTCGTCCCTGAGTAGAATAATAGGCGGGAAATACCTTCACGCATCTCAGCACAATTTACAAACATTCCTCAGACAGTTCTGCTTTCTGTGTGGCTATCTGAAAAAAAGCCCACTGAATCCAGAAAACAAAGGCAAGGCTGTTTCAATTGCTAATATCTTCACAATGAGGGAAAAGGTGGAGGAAAGAGGACACAGTAGCCTTCATTCTCTCCTATGGAATTCAACTTACAAGGGTTATCTTCGGGACCTACAGTATGTCTGTCTGTCTGTAGATATGAATACTGTCCAAGTTCAACTCATGCCATATACAAAGCCTCTGACCTATTTTCCCCCATCCCATTCAAAGGAGATTAGTGGTTTCTAAACACAAACAGAATCCCAAACTTTAGTTTCAAGCTGGAATTTTACTCTAACACACTAAAAAGCAGAGGTAATCATGCTTGATTTGTGTTCAACTGTGGATCAACTCTGGAAGAGACATGAAGTGCTTTTTTTTCTTCCAAAAATCACCTATAACCATTTTATGGATCAAAAAAAATAAACCAGGGAATACACATTATTTCCAATTAAGTTTATTTAAATAAGAAATAGAGATAGATTCCTATTAAAAAGTAATAGACTCTGGAGAATTTCTAAATACTTGTTATCTTATACCATATGCCTCTTGGAACTGTCAGGAGTTCTTTTTGCTTGACAGCTCAAGCAACAAGCTGATTTATTTACAACAACAACAACAACAACAACAACGATTTACATTCCACACTGTTTTACTGTCAACTTTTGATGACAGCCCAGGAGAGAACTGTCCAGCACAGTTTAAATTTTTGAAAGTAAGTTTTTTAAAATCTTGCCGGGCCAGTTATTTCAAGGGCCAGGCAGTTCTTTGTGGGGATGCTGCTTCAGAAATATTGGACTCTTTTGTATAGCAAACAAATCTTTTGGTTGTAAAAGCGAAGTGAAGTAGCCAGGTGGATTTACACTCGTATCTTCTGTAACTTCCTCTTGGTTTCTTCGAGTGCCTGCTGGAATCTCTTCCACATTTTACAAGATGTTAGAAGTGACAGAATAACAGAATAACTGTTGGGAGCTGGAAGGGATCTTGGAGGACTTCTAGTCCAAGCCCCTCCTCAAACAGGAGACCTTATACCATTTTAGATAAATTGGTGGCCCAATCCCTTCTTAAACATTTCCAGTGTTGGAGCACCTACAACTTCTGGAGGCAAGTTGTTCCACTGGTCAATTATTCTTACTGCCAGGAAATTTCTACTTAGATCTAGGTTGCTTGTCTCTTTGATTAGCTTCCATCTGTCACTTCTTGCCTTGCCTTCAAGTGCTTTGGAGAATAGGAATGACCCCTCCCCTCCGTTCCTTGCGGCAGCCCCTCAAATACTGGAAAACTGCAATCATGTCACCCCTAGTCCAATGGTGGAATTCAAATTTTTTTACTGCTGATTCTGCGGACATGGCTTGGTGGGCATGGCTGGAGGGTCCTGTGACTAGGTGGGCCATTTCTATTGCCCACCGTTTAGGTGGGCAATAAAGATTAGGCTAGAAACAACAGCAGAATGTTTTTTCCCTGCCTTCCTTACAGGATTAACCCTGTAAAGTGGAAAGAAACAAAAGGGGGTTTCTTCTAACATCTGGTTCTCTGAACTGCTTAGAAAATTTACTACCGGTTCTAGTGAACCTGCTAGAACCTGTTGAATTTCACTTCTGCCCTAGTCCTTCTTTTCATTAAACTAGGCATATCCAATTCCTGCAACTGTTCCTCATATTTATGAAGCAATGGAGCTCCATAATTATGAGGCTACAAATATTTCACTGGGGCAAATTTTACATCCTATTAAACCTTAATAAGATGGGTTGCTTTGCCTTTATGGAGCAAAACAAATCCAAAGTGCCTACAGTGGGGCAAAAAAGTATTTAGTCAGCCACCAATTGTGCAATTTCTCCCACTTAAAAAGATGAGAGAGGCCT